>KL276552.1:2306-14129 GCA_000699545.1 Podiceps cristatus | reverse complement strand
GGCGGGAGCGTGGGCCCACAAGCCGAGGTTGTGGTTGGTGGCAGATCCAGCTCCGGGCCAGCCAGCGCCTTCCTGCAGCTTTACACTGTTGTTTTATGGGACACTTGGAACCGAGAGGGAAATGAGTGGGGAAAACAAGCCTTGGATTTCCTTCCCTCCTGTCATCCTTGAGTCTGGGGTGGAGTTTCCTTTCTGACGAACAAGCAAATTGGCAAGATACAGTCAGCCGCTGCTCGTCGCCGGCTTGATAGCAGGCGGGTCCGTGGGCAGGCCGGTCTGCAGGCAGGGAAGCTGTCCCAGACCCGTGAAGGCAGAGAGCCCTCGGCGGGACTGTCTCTGGCCGAAGTGGAGAGCCCTGACCTTGAGTGATGTTGCTTTTCTTCAGCACATTCTCTGCAGGTCTGCCTTGACTCACAAAACTGTCCCGAACTGCTTTATCTGCTGGTATTGGGTAACCATTTCTGTCACTTTGGCCCCCAACTTTGGCTCCCAAATTCAGCTTCGGCCTCAGAAGACTGGAGAATGGAAGTGCTGATCGGCAATTTGGGCACGTTGTCAGTGACTGCTGCTTTAACGGGTTTGCTTGCAGCGTGGGAGAGCGCAAGCAGAGTCTCCAACCTGAACGCGAGGTCCGGCACCTCAGGGCTCTCCTGGGGTTTTTGGGAGCTGCTGCTGAGCAACACGCCTCCATCAAGCCACGTCAGCTCAGCGGGGTCTCCAAAGGAAATGCCGCCGCTGCAGCTGCCCTTGATTGTGGAAGAACAGCGGCATGGCCCTAATACCCCATTCCCGATGGCATCTGGGCTGAGTTCACTCCGTCTGCGTGGCTTGGGAACCGTCACCATCTTGGCCCGACGATGCGTCTCTGGGTTCAGCTACCACTCGGGCGCTTGCTGATCCCTTACCCGCACAGCCAAGCAGAGCTCTGCTGCCCGAAGCCCCCGGAGAAGGGGCAGAGTCCAGCATACGCAGAAGCTTGTTGCGTACAAGACGTCCTGTACCTGTCTTGTGTAACACACGTGTGTGCGGGGCAGGCCAGGATACCGCCGGCTGAGGTTTGCTTGCATTTTGACCATTTTTAGACTTAATTGAAACCACCGGAGCAGCCTTCCCCACGGCCTGCTCTGCAGATGTCATTAGGGAGAGCGGCTCTCGATCGCCACGCAGCCATGGCCACTGTGCTTCCTCGCAGGGGCATTGCCGGGGAATGCATGAATTTACTTTTACTCTTCAGCTGCACCTCCGCTGCATGTTTCTCAGTCGCAGATTTCTTTCTTTTCTCATGTCCCTGCTTCGGAGTTGTGCAGACTGTTGCCCTGGGGAGACGCAGGCGAGACATCGATTGGTACGCTGGGTGTCACCCCTTCCCTTCTCCCCCCATCTTTAACATTGTCTGGGGCAGAAATTGGCTTATCTCTATTCTGCAGCTACAGAGAAATCCATTCCCTAGTGTTTGTAGGGCTTCCTGTGGCAGGAATTGCTCCAACTTCTCAGCCTGATTAGCTCTCTTTGCTGCCTGCGTGTATGTTAGAGAGACCATCTCTAATTTAATTTAATAGGATCCTGAAGAGAACAAACTCCTTTGAGCTGCCTCCCTAATGGCACTGCCATAGTTACCCGTAGCGTTGCTCACGCAGTGTCTGGAATCGCTTCATTCAGCTACAGCGTCGACTTTTTTTTTTTTTTAAAAAAAAAAGAAGAGTATATATAAAAGCAGCTGTGATATAAACAGTTTCCAAGGTAACAAGGCTGGGGGAGGGTTTTGTGTCCCGTCCCCCTGCTCCGTGCGGATGGGAGAGGGCCGTGTGCTGCGGGGGATCCTGGGACGTTTCATTCTCCACTCCTAATTCCTTTCTGCCACTGCTGCCAGATGTTGCCATTTCTGCGGACTGCGGGGATCCACTCGGTAACTTCCAAAGCCCTGCCACCGGGATCTGAGCGGACGGGACCACTCCTGCTATGACCTGTGCCGGGACCTTTTGTGCCGGCTCTCTTCTCCTTAACAAAAGGCTGATGCTTGGCTTTAACGCCCAGGAGGAGCAGAATGGAGAGGCCTGTGCGCGTGTTGCTCCAGAGCTAAGTTAGCTCCGTCCCCCCACCCCTCCCCTTGCAGACAGACACGGCTGCCCTGCGACTCTTTGTCTGCCTCTTCCCTGCCCTGGCCATGGGCTGCGTGTACTCAGCCCCGCGGGACGAGGCGGCCGTGGCGAGGTGAGTTAACCCGCCCGACGGGCAGATGGGATCGCTCTGACTTGGAGGGTCGCTCCTGCCACCCCGAAGCTGGGTGGAGTGGGGTGCTTCTGCCTGCTGGGGCAGGAGGAGAAGGAAGGGGAGAGGCTCTGCTTGGAGGCAGGCTGCTCCGGAGGAGACCCTGCTCTCGGCGCGTGGTTTCTCTGCAACGTCTAGGCTGCGTTCTCACTTCTAGATGTACGTGTGCTTTGGGGAGGAAAGCCACGGGCAAGGGTGCTTTCTGAAGGAGAGGTGTTTGCCTGAGACAGAGACTTTGGTACCACCGCTGAGCTGTCGGAAACTTCCTCCCCCCTCCTTTCTTTCTCCTGGAATCAAAGTGACAGAGAGCCCCGGGAGTCGCTCGCGCTGTGGGCTCTCACCAAGGGTGGGCAATCTGTACAAGCTAAAGACTTGCTCTGACAATGAAGTTTAATCCCTTTTCCTCCACCCGCCGCTTCTTCTAACTCTTAGAGTCACTACCCTGAGCTATCTAAGCTGTAAGAGCAGTCGTTGCTGAAAACATGCTTTCTCTTCTCAGTTTTCCCGGCTGAGCGGTAAAAATGAGTGTCATTTCTGTCTTTGGTGTCTCTGTGTTTTTGCAGCTGAGATTTTCAAGCCACCGTGATGAAGCAATTTCAGGGAGTTGTGTAGCCTTTTTTCAAAAGACACTCATTATTTCTTCTGTGTCTGAGCCACAGCCTGGTCTCCACCACAGCACTTTAGTGCAGGGTTTCCTTCTTTGAAAACGAATGAGCTCCATGTGCTGCACCCTTTTCTCTTCCAAAAGGAACTTGCTGAAAGGATCTAAAACTCTTTTTTTTTCTTCCCCCTCCTTTAAAAGCATTTTGTTTAGCAGTTGACCCAACAGCTATTTTAATTGGATCGCATTTGCAGAGGGCAGTAAACCAAAGAGGTTCACCAGAGAGCCAGAAGCTAAGTGAGAGCTGAGTCCTGTGAGCAGGCTGGGGGACAGGTCTCCTGAGCCCCCAGCAGTAGCATGGGCAGGGTTTCGGGGCTGCGCTCTCAAACCCACTGGCAATATCCCTGTTCCCAACAGGGAGAACCACGGAGAGACTGTTAACTGCTGAGAGAGCGAAGTGGGGGGTGCAAAGCGGTTCTCTCCTGGGAGCACAGCTGCCTTGGGTAGCTTTTTGGGTGGGATTTGCTTGTCTTCTGTGCATGCTGTGGTGGTGCTCACAGCTGTCAGGCCCTGTAATGGAGCTTCTTGATACCTTCGGGTAGAAAGGGGTGCTTGAAGGGTGCTTTACCGAACGTCCCTCACCCTGCTGCTCTGCCTGCGTGCGTGCTCTCCGCCAATGCCTTGGCACATCCGCAGAGATCCCTCCCTCTGGGCTGCAGAGTTTAGGAAACTGTTAGTGAGCTCTGCACATTTTCACATGAGCCAGAGCCAAAACCATTTGTTTTTTGCCTGGAGGCTTCTCTCTTCCCACAGGAGACCCAGCCTTGCATTCTTCCATTGCGAAAGAGAAACGGGAATGGGTCCCACGTTCCTCCTCCCCACTATCGAAGCTCCATCCGGGAAGGCAACCAGTGAGCTCCTGGCACTTGTCCTCCTGCCTTGAAAAGGCTCCAGCACCTGATCTGACCGTAGCTAGAGCTGCCTCTGCTCATGGGGCTGCCGGGGTGCCAGGGCTGGGTTGCTTTTCCCCTGTGACACTGAAAACCCATGGGTGTGCTTAAGATAGCAAAGCTCTTCTGGCTTCCTACCTAATAGGGGTAACCATAGCGGTGCGAATCTTTGCCTCGACCTTTCTGACGCTGCCGCCGTTTGTCCCTCTTTTGCGATGGAGAAAGCTGCCTCCCTGTGATAACCGAAACTCCCTCTGTGCCAGAGATCTGCGCTGGGGACGGACACCTCAGTGTGGGAACGAGCCCTGCGGGATGTCAGCGGGCAGCAGTCGCCGTGCCGGAGCTCTGTGGGTCTGATCAGCTGCGTCCGTCTGCTCCGCAGGGCGCTCCAGCTCTGGGGCTGGTGGCTGGCAGGCTGTGCTGAGGTCGGAGCCGCTGTTTTTTTAGCCCTGTCTGACTTCAGGCTTGGGGAATCTGCCCCAGGGGGTCCCTGGACTGTCTGCTGTGGTGGAGGAGGCAGGGAGCTCTCTGTTCCCTTCTCTTCCACTGCGGCTTCGCCCCTAAGATTTATCTAGAGACCTGTTGCATCATAGCTCTGCGAGATCCTGGTAACCTGCTCAGCTGTGAAACCTCTCAGAGCAGCCGAGTGACAGTTTCTTGGCACCCAGGGCTGAGTTCCTGGGCTTTGCCTGTGGGAGGATTGACCGAGGCAGGGGCTCAGCTTTTCCCCTCTGCTCCGAGTCCCTGCTCCATGGTTGTGTGCAGAGAAGCCCCGCAACTGAGCGATGGGCATCCCTGGGACAGGGTAAATAAGGGGGGTCGAGAGCGACTCTCACCACTTTGGGCAGCCTTCCTGAGATCTGGGGGCCACTTTTTCCCCACTTGCTTATTCCTGGCCTTAAAGAATGAAGGTGCTCATCTGAGATTCCTCCTGTCTTTCAGCGCAGCTCCAGTGAGAGACAGCAGCTTCATTGAGAAGATGAAGAAGACGGTAAGCTGCTGCTTCTGGCTGTGTGAGGTGCTGGGAAGGTGGGGGAGCTTGCATCCTTCCCAGTTTCCTCTGGAGACTGTCTAGCTGTCAGCGGGGAGAACTGGTTTAGATACAGATACATCTGCTGCAGAGAGCATCCAGAGGAAGGCTACGTGGGCAGGCAGGAATAGCACTTTCAGTCTATGCCTCAGAGTTTTTCCTAGAGGAAAAAAAAAATTGTGTGCAAAAAAAAAGTGTAATAAGACATCAAAGTCGGGAGGGAAATGGCAGAAACTTTAAAGCCATTGGCTGGCAGTTGTTTATCTGCGTGGTTGGTTCCCGAACTGGCTCACTCTGGAATGGGAATTACTGCACACAGAACTGGCAGCTTTTGACTCTGCTGGACTGGACACAAGAGGAAGCAGAGGAAGAAGCAAGGGCTGGATGTATTTTCCGTTTTACTTCAAAGTAGCTGGCTTGCAGCAGAGCAGGAGCTCCGGTGCTTAGGCGCTTTCCCAGAGGTTAGGCAAACCTGCTTTCTCATCCAGGGAGTTCCCTGTTTCCAGGAGTCACGCTTCAGCCTTGAGGCCAAGAATAAATCTTGAGGGTTTATTCTTTGCTTTGGGTTTTAGTCTGACCTGAGTTACCCCTCTGAGGTTGACAAGGATCATGTTCTTATTAACAGCTTAGCCTTGGGTTTTCTGCTGCAGACCTGGCAGGGTCCCGTACAAGTGCAGACTCCTGGTTGCCTTTAGGTTGCAGTCCAGGGCTCCTGATCCCAGACATTTCCTTTGTCTTTGACACGATGTGCTTCGTCCGTGCATTTGCCAAACGAGTAATCGTCATTTAAGAGGTTTCTTTTTCTCTCCAGGGGCGAAACATAGTGGTTTTCTACGGTTCCCAGACGGGTACAGCAGAGGAGTTCGCCAATCGCCTTTCCAAAGATGCTCATCGCTATGGCCTCCGGGGCATGGCAGCGGATCCAGAGGAGTATGACTTGGTAATTTAGCCTTGAACAGCCTCAGGATAGGTAACATCCTTTTAGTGTCCCCTAAAAACCAGAAAGGACCTAGCCAAGGGACAGCTGTCCTTTTAGGAGTGTCACTTAGGGGGGAAAAGGGAAGATGCAGAGATGGGCTTGGTCCTTGCCAGTCTGTGGATTTGGGGTGAAGACTGCAACATGACTGGAAGAGGAAGGTAGCCTGGAGTTTTAGGGAGTCGTCATCCGTTGGCAGCATGAAACCTGCTCTGTATTTCTTCTGTAGTTAGCGTTGGTCCCGTACTGCTGCAGTCTTGTGCAGAGGCATTGACACTGGTGTTCTCCAGAGTGAACAGCGATCCTGGTCCCTTAAAGCCTTGCGTGGAAAAACCCATCGCTTTTCTGGTGGGCTAGAAGTATTGACTTGCAGTCCAGTTGAGGGTGGTTAGCTTTATTTCCCCTGCTCTTTTTGGTGCGTTTGGGTGCATTGCAGGAACAGGCTTGCCCAATGACCGCGTTGTGGTATCCTTGAGGGTTTTTTCTTTCCTTTGGTTGTAGTCGGACCTGAGTCGCCTCTCTGAGATCGACAAGTCCTTAGCTGTGTTCTGCATGGCCACTTACGGCGAGGGTGATCCCACGGACAACGCCCAAGACTTCTACGACTGGCTGCAGGAGGCTGACGCCGACTTGTCGGGTCTCCGATTTGCGGTAAGTGGCTCATTTCCAGTTTATGGAAATAAACCCCCTCATTTCCATTTGGGCAGGAAAGTCAAAAGCCCTCCCCTGCCCTCGCACGTGGCTTGGGTAAAGGCACAACATGATGTCTGTGCCTTGTACGCCTATGCTGGATGTGGTCCCTGTCATCTTTCTCTCCAAGCTTCGTGGACACTTGCAAACACGTATCTGGAGGCTTTAAATGCAGATGTCGGAGTACTCTCTCCTCTCCCTAAATCACGAGGGTTCGCTGGTCATGCCTTGCCACAAGCAGCCCAGCAGGCTTTGCATACGATGGGTTACAGGCTGCCGCTGCTGTTCGGAAGCTAATTGAGCTTCTCCCACAAAGTAAATCACTTGGAGGAGCGTGTAGCTCTTTTCCTGTGCTGGGCTGAATAATTGGCTGAGATGCAGCCACCTCACCTAAACCCTGGCTAAATTCCTTAGGCAGCATAATAATTGCAAATGAGGAGAAAACCCACTGTTGAAGTTAACGTTAAGCTGCTCTGTATAAAGCAGCGAGTGAACGCTTGCTGAGCGGTTTGTGGGAGGCAAGGGATAGCCGTTGGTCTCCAGGCAGTCCGAGCTCTTACCGGTCCCTCGAGGAGAAGGCGCAGGCAGCTCTTGTATGTGCATCCTCTTGACGTGTCTGATGTGAGGCGGGGTTGCCTGCTGACCAGACTCTCTGCAGTGGTAGATTTTTACTCAGAAGAATCTACAAAGAGCTGGTGGGGAGCCGGGAGAGGTCTTGCTGTCGTGTCTTCCATGCTTTTCCTTCAACATCCTTTGAGTGCTACTGGCCAGAGGATGCTGACTGGATGGGAAAAATCCAGTCCGCGTTTCTCCACACTTATCAGCGTTTCCTTCCAGGTCTTTGGGCTGGGGAACAAGACTTACGAGCACTTCAATGCCATGGGAAAGTATGTGGACAAGAGGCTGGAGGAGCTCGGAGCCCAGCGCATCTTTGAACTTGGGCTGGGAGATGACGATGGCAAGTGAGTAGCTTGGCCTGAGGCTGGTCAGAGCTGGCTGAAGCGTGTCGGGAGGGACCTTGGCAGGGAGTTGGTTCTGCTACTAAGGCAGCAGTAAACTCCGTGGGGCTGGTTGTGGGAGCTGACGTGTCTGAGTGTGTGTCTGTCGGCGCTCTCTCCCACAATCGGATCCCTGTACGCATCCCAGGGGATCCTGCCTGGGAAATCCCCCACCAGTTTTAAATGACCATAGTTACGTACTTGAAGAGGCTTTGGACCGTAGTTACGTACTTGAAGAGGCTTTGCAGCCGCCTCTGCCTTTGCCCTGCTGCAGCTTCTTTGCTAACCCAGCCTGCATGGATAAACTCGCCCATCCCTGTGGAGAAGGCATGCTCCGGCTCCTTTTGAACTGTTTGTTTGATGGTTGAAGGCAGCAATTTTCCAACTTGGACAATGATTTTTTTTTTTTGACCTCTCTATGCTTACCTGAGCACCCTGTGGGTAAACAGCTTAACCTGGGAAATTACATCAACCTGTGGTTTACTTAAGGGCTGCAAGATCTAATGAGAGGGATGTGCTGTGTGTGGGAGGCTCTGAGCCCAGAAAAATAAGCATTGCCGTGGTGGAATCTGCCTTTTAGAAAGGTGACCCAACGCCCCGAGTGGGCAAGGGGGAGCTGAGTTGGTTAAAGACTGAGCCTGAATAACAAAGCCTTCCTGGGCAGACCTGGTGACGGGTACGTGGAGGTACCAAAACTGCCCGGCTCCAGGGACAAACGCCTTTTCCCATGGTGGCGGGAGGAAGTCCGCAGGGATGCTCCTCTGGGAATGCCCCTTTGCTCCCAGCTCGGGCAGGGTTACCAGATCTTTCTTTCGCCCTGACTAGCTTGGAAGAAGACTTCATCACCTGGAGAGAGCAGTTCTGGCCGGCGGTGTGTGAGCACTTCGGGGTGGAGGCTACAGGAGAAGAGTCCAGGTGGGTATGGGAGCAGGTTCTTGTGGGTGCCAGAGATTATCCGCCCCTGACGGGTGGCTGGGCCGTCAGCCCTGAGCTGCTGTCCCCGTTCCTGCGCGCTGCCTCCCCTTCCAGGCTTGAGAGGGCACGTGTGAAGTTGATCAGTGAGTGGGGCTGTTTGGACTGGGCCTGTCCTGGTGCGAGTTTGAACCCAGCTCTGGATTTCTGTTCTGAATGGGGACGCGATGGGTTTGTTTCCTCTGTGGATGGCTTTGCTGGGTTGAGATGCTCCCCGTGAAGCTGATGTTTCCTCTTGGTTTGGGCTTTCTGCGTGGGATCTGCCTGATCCCACGTGTCTTGAGAGGGACAAAGGGGTGGAGGTCGCATTTGGCTTTGAACTTTTGATGGTTCCAGCTGTACCTTGTGATTGCCAGTTTGACTTTTTTTTTCCTCTTTTCTCTCCCCTTACTTCCTCCAGCATCCGCCAGTATGAGCTGGTGGTGCACACAGATGTGAACATGAACAAAGTCTACACCGGTGAGATGGGCCGCCTCAAGAGCTACGAGAACCAGAAGCCGTAAGTGCCCAACCACCCTGGGCAGCGTGTGCGTGGGCCAGGCTTCAGCTGAAGGATCCTTGATGTTTCTAACAACACCTGCTACACGGGCAGCATCATTTCTGCATTGCAGCCACGTGTCAGGTCTCTGCCCGAGAGAAATGGGCTCAAATATTCACTGGGACTCTTGGAGATACCCCAGTTAATGAATCATTAGTGGTGAGAAGATGGCTGTGTACCAGCCAAACAGCACACGTGAACATTTGCAGCATCTGTCTGGAGGTCACTCAGCCTTTCCTTGCCCAGGGCAGCTGATGCGTGATGGTTGCTTGCAGTATTGTTGTGGGGAGATTAGCTGTATAAATTAATTCCAACCTGAAATATCTCTTTGAGACGGGACACTCCCTCCAATCCACTCTTGCATCACTTGTTTGTAATGGGACAGAAGCTGTTGACTGCTGGGCTGTGCTTAAAAGGAAAATGATACGTTTTTCTGGGCCAGTGTGGGTAGCAGCAGGATCATAATTTGGTTTGTGCTGTGGTGTGCCATGAACCAGGACAGCCCTGTGCTCCGATCGTGGGAGCCTGCTCTGGAGGCAAAGGGGATGTGCTGGGGTACAAGCAGCACTGGGAGCTTGCAGGAGAGTAACCCAGAGGGTTCCTGTCTTCCCTTCCAGACCGTTTGATGCCAAGAACCCCTTCCTGGCCCAGGTTACGGAGAACCGCAAGCTGAACGAGGGTGGAGAGCGACACCTCATGCACCTGGAGCTGGATATCTCCAATTCCAAAATCAGGTAGTTTCCCGCGGGAGACCGGTCCTGTGTTTTGGCAGGAGCAGTCCACATCAGGAGTGAAGAACAAGGATGGGCACTGACCTCATCCAGCTCTTCAAAAAGGGACCTTGATCTCGTAATTACTTAACGCTGCCCCATCTGTACCACACACCAGGTACCCGTGTCAGGACGTTCTCCCAGCTCTTGTGCTGTGCCTGGCCGTGCCCCAGGAGCAGTCCCAGCCCCAGGAGTTCTCTGGGAGTCATTCAGAAAATGAGGGGGCAGATGAGCGACGGGAGAGGGGAGAGCTGGGCATGGCTCGTGCCTGGGTTTGCCTGGCTTAGGTGTGCGAGCACAGGGGGAATAAAGCCTCCCCCCCCTTTTTTTTTTTCTCTCCTTAAAAACCCTCTTGTTGGCTTGAAATCCTCTGTGTGTGCTTGTGAGAAAGCCATGAATCCAAGTGGCTTAACATAACAAAATACTGCAGAGGTTTTGAGCTGCTTTGCTCCTTGCCTGTCGGGGAGCTGGCCTGTCCTTGCTGGAAGTCTGGCCTTGTCGAAGTCTCTGGCAAAACCGCTGTTATCTTGGGAATCCCTTGTAAACGACCTGGTTCTTCAAACCATTATCCCCCAATGGTCCTTTCTGCTCGGACTGCAGGCGCTGTGAGCAGCTCAGATCTCAGTGTTGCCCTACTGCCCCTTGCACCAGCCCCCTTGTCTTCTAGCTGAGCAGCTCTACGAGAAGCTGGTGCTGGTGTTTCATCTCCTCTCCTCCTGCTCTCGTACCAGGTACGAGTCTGGGGACCACGTGGCAGTGTACCCAGCCAACGACTCCTCCCTGGTGAATCAGATTGGCGAGATCCTGGGCACAGATCTGGACACGATCATGTCCCTAAACAATTTGGACGGTGAGTATGGATCACTCCTGTGTGTCAGCAGTTCTCCTTCAGCCATGGCCTCTGTCCTTCCCACCAGAGCAGGAGCCAGATCACCTTCAGGTCCCGTAGGGCACCTCCGGGCAAATAGAGACGTCCAGTGGCCACTCGGAATGCTGTGCCATTTCAGTGGCGGTGGCACAGAGCCCGCTCACCAAGAACCAGCCTAAGTGGGTCAGCTGGGACGCGTACTTGGTGTGCCCGCTCAACAGCAAATTACCTAACAGCGCACTCCCGATTACAGAGCATCAGCCTGCCAGAGCATCCCTCTGCCGCAGCGGCTCCGGGGCTCGGCTGAGACGCTGTTATTCAGTCCTTGAAGGAGGCACAGGCTTGGGGACCGAACTGCCAGGAGGGAGCACTTGTGCTGATACAAAGAGCTGCGCTTGGGCAGCGTTCCCGGCGGAGCGGGGCGCTGGCAGGAGGGAGGTGGCAGCTGCTGCCCGGCTTATTCCTGGAGCAGCACAGCTGAGGTGCTGGCCCAGAAGCCCAAGAGCTGGCTCCTGGCTTCCAGAGAGCAAGTGGCCTTAAAGCCCCGCTGGACCCTGCGGTGTCCCGGGCTGTCTGTCCTCACACCCTCATTCCTGTCCCTTACCGACCTCTTAATTTGCTGAACTGAACGGCTCCGGCCTCGACCGCTGGTGCTGACCTTCCCCAAGGGGCTCTGAGCACAACTGTCCGTGGCTGAAGGAGGCTAAGGACGCTTCCGGGGCCAGATCCGAAGGAGGCGTAAGTGCGTGAGGCCAAGTCAGCCCTGCGGAGCAGCCCTCCCGCGTGGCCTGGGAGTTTGCTGGGTGCCTCTGCACGTGGGTGTCTCGAGGCGGAGAGGCCCGCTGGGAAGCATGGCGTATTTTTTTTTTTTGGTGATAAGCTGTCAGGCAGCATCTGTGAAACACGGAGTGGGCTACGGGGAGATGCAGCTGCCCGGAGCGGGAGCGGCCCTGTGCTGGAGCTGCTTTGGTGTGGGTCAGGGCTTTGGCCAACAGGCTGCTTCAGCCCCTGGGCTGCTCTCTCCTCCTTGTAGCCGGTTCCCCTGCTCTGTCTCCAGCTCTCACACACTGCGTGTAGCTCCCAGCAGAAAATCTGACATAGCAGCATGCGGTTGCTGATTCTTTTTTTTTTTTTTTTTTCCTCCATATGAATACAATACAAA
>KL276551.1:3900-28559 GCA_000699545.1 Podiceps cristatus | reverse complement strand
ATGATGTTGTTGGAAAGGGATTTATTCCTTGACAGGGTGATGCGGTGGCCTGGGTTTATCCGGGTCGGAGGAACCTGCAGAACCGGTACCTTCATATAAACTCCAGATCCCTCTGTAACACAAGGAACGGGACAGGCACATTGAGGCATTTAAAATGACCTCTAATAGGCAAACGAAGCAGCCCTGAGGAAGAAGCGGCCGCGGCTATGTGCAGCAGCAGCGCAGATCAACGGGAGTGAGTGTGGCATGCCTTCGTGCCCCCTCCATAGGCTGCATCTAATAAAAAAGTCACGGCCCCAGACATGGGCTCTCCCACACTTGCACACGCAAAGCTTTTGAACTGGTTGCTGTCGAGTCTGATATGCTTTGCTGCTGCTGCTTATCTGAACGAGCCCAACCTGAGCGAGAACATCTTGTCTCACAATGAACCTGAGCCCGAGGGGGCTGTTGGCTCTTCGCAAGATACGAGGCTACATGTTTTCACAGTGGACTATGACTATGTGCAAATTCCCTATGAAGTTACTCTTTGGATCCTCCTTGCCTCTCTTGCAAAAATAGGTAAGTAGAAAATGGGATCTTGGGTCCTTCTACCTCGGCAAGAAGTTAAAAATGTACCGTATAACCAAGTATCTCCCATGGATTTTTGTAGCTGGGGTTGTTTTTACAGGTCCTATCCTTAAAAGAACAGGTGCACTCATTACCTTGACTATGACAAAATTCCACCTCTGAACGCTTTCAACTTTCCTAGGTAAATACATGACCTCTAACCCTCATGTCTCTTGGATTGTCTATGCTAGTGAGTAGCAAAAGCTCTCCCCTACACAGTGCTGTCCATTCCTTTTTCTAGTCTTTAAATATCACAAGATACCAGAATTTACAACCTCCCACAGCTGTAGAAATCAGTAACATCAGACTAAGACTTCAAGCATATTGAATTTGGGGGAGGAAACTGGGAAGAATTCTTCTCTGGTGCGAATAGGAAAAATTTCCATATGAGTCTTTTTTTCACGTTTGCTGTTTAAAGTTACTCAGAAAGTAATAGTAGAGGAGAGTCTAAGAGGGTGTAGGTCATCAGAGATGTAGGGTATGTGCCTTTTGAACACATATTGACACATGTAGCTTCTATTAGAGCTCCATGTAGGTATCTGAATGAAGAAAGACAACTCATGGAGAAGTACAGACTGCAATTAACATAGCAAAAATGGCTCACCATCTGTCTCACATGTCTGCATGGCTGGGCTCAAATTATTTTGACCATTCAGAATTAATGCAGCAATACCAAATAAATTGAGAAGATGGTAATAATGTGAAGACTTGCACACATGTGATCTCCATGGTCTTTTGACCTTCCATGGGGTTTTCAAACATTCCTATAGAATAGGCTGTTAGGTGGGACTGATGAATTCTCTGGAGGTGGCCTCAAGATAAACATTGTTCATGTCATAGTCACACAATTGTCAAAGATTGTTACCACTGACCATGTTTTGCCAGTTTCATAATAGCTGATGGTCTCACTCCAACTCCTATCAACAAAGGTCTTTGCTGCTAAAATAACAATAAAAATTTTCACAAATCAAATTTGTTGTTATCACAAGAGCAGTGTGTTAGCAGTGAGCATATTGACCAATTTCTTTATTCATCATCCATAAAAGCACAGGACTTGCCATATGGCACATTTACTCTATATTTTTGTGTTAAGCAAGAAATAGATAATTTAGAACTGTATGATGCCTCACAAGCAGATCTGTTCCTTAGCTGGGAGTTTTCCAATAAAATTACTTTTGATGAAAAGCGTGAATCTGCTGACTTCAAATCTACTTGGAAGAGTTAGTCTGAATAATCTGGTTACTCAGGGGAAAAGATTTCAAACTGTTAAAATTTTTCAGTGTTTTATTTAAGTATTATCTTCTTTCTGGATTTCAAGATTTCAGGATGGGAAGCATTTCTGAGATCTTGAAAGGAAAAAAAAATTCCCTTAAATTCCCTTAAAAAATTCCCCTTAAAAAAATCCCCCCTTCTATTCTATGATTCTATTCTATGATTATTCTGTAAAACTGACAAAAGACGTGAACATTATTTTTTTAATTAAAAAAGGAGATGAGTTATGATCATAACATGCTTTTTTTTGGCTTCTTTCTGGATTTCAAGATTTCAGGATGGGAAGCATTTCTGAGATCTTGAAAGGAAAAAAAAAATTCCCTTAAATTCCCTTAAAAAAATCCCCTTAAAAAAATCCCCCCTTCTATTCTATGATTCTATTCTATGATTATTCTGTAAAACTGACAAAAGACGTGAACATTATTTTTTTTAATTAAAAAAGGAGATGAGTAGAGTTATGATCATAACATGCTTTTTTTGGTAAAAACAAATAGTCTACTTAAAATTTCATAAAAATATTTTTCTTTTCCTTTGCTTTTGAACATTGATATCCAAATGTCACAGAAACGCAGTCAGGTCATTAGCTGCTAGAGTTATAGGATGAATGTTGACCTAGCTTCAGGCACAGAGACATAGCCATCGGATTTATAGGTTTCTTTAGTCTGCCTCATTCTCTTTCTTGTAAATTCTGAAAAATTCCTTATGTTTCTAGTAGAGGCACCTCTCATTTGCAATATGATTACATAGTTCCTGTTTTAGTGACTAAATGAGCCATTGCTAGACATTATCTTAGTACTCATGTCAAATGGGAAGAAGTACCTGAATGCAGTTGCAGTAGCAGTAGGCAGGCAGGAGGAGATTCACACCCACAACATTTATATGGTAAATGTAGCCCTTTCTCTGTAAAGCAGTTTGGCTACACGGAAACGCCTGAGAACGGTGACGTAGCAATTAGGGCTTCTCCCCCCAGAAAGGTGGCACAATCAATAGCCCAGCTGAAGTGCATCTACACAAATATCCTGGTGAAGGGTCTGGAGCACAAGTGCTGTGAGGAGCGGCTGAGGGAGCTGGGGGTGTTCAGCCTGGAGAAGAGGAGGCTGAGGGGAGACCTCATCGCTCTCTGCAACTGCCTGAAGGGAGGGTGTAGCCAGGTGGGTGTGGGTCTCTGCTCCCAAGTAACGGCCAATAGGACAAGGGAAAATGGCCTCAAGTTGCACCAGGGGAGGTTTAGATTGGGTATTAGAAAACATTTCTTCAGTGAAAGGGCTGTCAGGCACTGGAACAGGCTGCCCAGGGAGGTGGTGGAGGCACCATCCCTGGAGACATTTAAAAGACGTGCAGATGTGTCGCTTAGGGACATGGTTTAGTGGTGGACTTGGCAGCGGTAGGTTAATGGTTGGACTCGATGATCTTAAGGGTCTCTTCCACCCTAAATGATTCTATGGTTCTGTGCTCGTAAACTGACAAGCACCCTGCCAGGAAGCTGTGTGTGACTGTCCATACCACGTCACTGTTGGTGTGTTCCTTCTCAGCTCCGGCCCATGGGAACAAGCCTTCTCCCAGGCAGTGCCCGGGCAGACTGTGGGTCAGGGTCTGTGATCACAGGCAGTTTGGATGTGACCACTTCTGGCTGGGGTAGGGAAGAGAATTTGGCTGTATGGATGCAAGCTGAACCTTTCTGCTTGGAAAAGGTTTTGGCCCAATTAATTTGCTATTGTAGACTCAGCCTTTATTCTAGTGAGGAAAAAAAAAATCCCTTAGAATCCCTTTTCTCAGATATTTGATGGCTGCTGTTAGTTCTTTCAGCTCTGCTGAAATCACTGGGTTTGTTTCAGTAAACTAGCTCATAAGGTTCTTTACAAAATGTCATTTACCTTATGTAAGAACAGCAGTTTTCCCAGAAAAGCAAGGTTAATCAGCTTCTACAAAGTCTTATGTTACCTTTTGCTTTGGATATTTTGTTGTTCATGAGTACTCGCTCCCTCTGTCTGTAGATCACCCAGAGTCCATGCAGTCCTTTAGGGGAGTGCTGGAAGTAGAGGGAGTGAGCAGACTGTGGCATCTGAGCTGCTCCCTGCCCCCTTGGGCTTTTCCAGGTTCCTGGAGCCATGGATGGGGGTCTCTGAGATGGAGGGAGGATACTGTGCCTCACAGGTTTGACAGTAGCTATTGGGCAGAAAGGATTTTTGAAGAATGTTTTCATTCCAAATTGTGGAGTACCTTTTCAAGCTTAAGTGGAGCTTAAACTCAAGCACACTTGCTTCAGGCACATTTGCTCAGAAATTGAGAGCAGAGGAGCGGGAAGAGGAGAGATTCATGGCCAAACTCTTCCCCTGCTTTAGTGATACAAGTCTGGGAATGTTTAATTTTGAAGGGAACAGTACTGCCTGTGAATTTACATTCATAATCCTAAGAACAAAACCTGGCTGTCTGAAGACAAAGTATTGAAAGGCAGGCAAAACATCTGTCTGACATCATGCTAATTTACACTTGAATAATGCCCTGATGTTTTATTTAAGGTTTCCATATCTATCACCGGTTACCAAGACTCATGCCTGAAAGCTGCATCCTGATTGCCATTGGAGCACTAGTGGGAGCGATCATCTTTGCTTCTGACCACAAATCTCCACCGGTGATGAACACAAGTATTTACTTCTTGTATCTCCTTCCACCCATTGTCCTGGAGGAGGGTTATTTCATGCCAACTCGCCCATTTTTTGAAAACTTTGGGTCAATCCTGTGGTGGTCTGTGCTGGGATCTCTGCTAAACTCGTTTGGGATTGGCCTCTCCCTCTACGGAGTCTGTCAGATCGAAGCCTTTGGCCTAACCGACCTGAACCTGCTGCAGAACCTGCTCTTCGGCAGCATGATTTCAGCTGTGGATCCTGTGGCAGCTCTGGTTGTTTTTGAAGAAGCCTCCGTTAATGAGCAGCTTTACATGATGATCTTTGGAGAATCATTGCTAAATGATGGAATAACTGTGGTGAGTTTCTTTCTGCTCCTTGTCTTCCTCTCTTTGGGCTCCTGTGGCTTGTAGGGTTATTGGGCACAGGACAAGGGCAGCTCTAAGGAGATCCTAGATATATTTTTTATTTTATAGATACTCCAATCCATTATGCACAATTGTAATGTATCTAAAGGTTACATCTTATATTAACTCCTTCAAAAACATACTGATTTAGAGCTGCTGGAAGAGGGAAGCATACATATACCCATTAGATGTCACATCTGGCTCTTGCATTCACTGAATTGAATGGATAAGCTACGGATGGTTTTCCTGCTGGCATCAGTGTAAGACCTAGGAACATTCTTGACATTGTGCAAGCAAATAAGTAGAGAATTGTACTGCTTAAAGACTGAAGGCAGCAGAGGTAGCAATACAGGAGACCCTGAGACCCTGCCTTGTCACATGCCTTAGAGATCCCTCCGCGACAAAAAAAAAAAAAAAAAAGGAAGCCAGATGTGGGCAACCTCTGGAGGCCACACACATACCTCCAGCCCATTCTAGGAAGTTCCCCAGAGACCTTAGACAGGAAATCCAACAGTCACTAATAACTTTGCATAACTCTGTTTTTATTAGTAAAAAAAAATGACATCTGACAAATGTTCACCTTTTTTGACTGTCTCAAGTGTCCAGAAACAATGCTTCTGGAATAAGAGAGATCTGTTTGTTGACTTTTGTTCTTTTTTGGTTGGTTTCTGTTTCGGGTTTGTTTGTTTGTTTTAATAGGAAAAGAGTATTTTTACAGAGCTCCTTCCCATTTTCTCATTAGTTCTACTAAAACTTGTAGCAACCCAAAATTCTAGCTGTAAACCACAATTGACTATACCACTTTGAAGACATGTTTTTCAAGGAAGAAATTTCAAGCAGGAAGTGCATTGCTCTTATGCTGCAGGTAATCTGCAGATTAAGGAGTTTTGCCAGATAAGATCTTTACAGAATTTAAATCACAGGAATCTAAACCACATAAAAACTATTCAGATACTGTTATAGATTAGGTACAGCCCAACTTGGACTTGTAAAATCTGTACAGAGTTCATTGCTGAAAGCTTCATGGGAGAAGAACAGTTTATGAGTAATGCGAAAAAGGAAGTGGAATGAAGCAATTTCTTGCAGCCACAGATTATTGGTGAATCAGAGATGTAGGGCTGATGTAGCACTAAGGGACAAAAGTTTCTTAACTTTACTGCAAATTCCTTATGTGTTACAGTTGTATAACAAAAAACAAAACAAAACAAAACACACAAATACATCTATCACTTCCACTTGTCTTTTTGGTTCCTCCAAATGCAGACCTCAAAAAGTAATACCTTTTCCTCACTCCAGAAGAGCTTGTTTCACCTGTGTTTTTTTTGTTTTCTTTTGTTTTCTTTTCTTTTTTCCTTTGGAGTGGCTTCCTACCTTGCCTTCCCTTTGTTCTTAGCTGTTACCTATGATGTGGATCCAATTCATGATGGTATTTACATGAGCTTTCAGACAAGATTCTGTTACAGCATAAATGTGTAGTGACTGAAAGCCCTTAAAACCAGTGGTATTCAGGCATTCCTCAGCAGCCCTAGGTGTGTTAGCAAAAGAGGTGAAAGGGCTGTACACGGGGAGTGTTGGCTACACCACTGTGAGTTCCCTTTGCCCCACGTGCCCTCATCTTTGGGGCTCTTCTCACCGCAGCAAACTGATGTTGCAATCAGTTTGTCAGCTCCTGCTGATGCATCTCTACGTCAGCCACATCTCATCCATTTGCTGGGCATTCAGATTTTCTTGCTTTTTAAAAGTCTTTAAAACTGTTTACCTCTGGTGTCTTATCTTACCATTTCCTCTCCGTTTCTCTCTTAACAGTTTTCTTTGAGTTAACTCTATGTGTTTAAAAAGGTAATGTCACCAAGATATATTAAGCATACATATTTTTCGACTGTTGAAATACAAATATCACCTGCTTCTCTCCAGCCTACTTCTCAGCTTGAACATTTTTTTCTCCAGCAGGAAAAACTGGTATGAATTTTGCTCAAGTTGTATATTATATTTGAGGCAACAACAACTCCCTCTCTTATGTTTAGTTTGATATCATGGTACAAAACATTTGCAAAATAACAGACTGTGGAATTAGAATGGTGATTTAGGAGTTACACCTTTGACTTGAGGGATTGGTGCAAAAGTGGATCATTTACCCTTTTTATCCATTTGTACCTTTCCCCATTCTCCTCAGTAGGGCCACACCTGTAGGTGGAGCAAGAAGGCTCCAGGTCCTGTTAATCACTTCTTTTCCCAGTGGCTTCTGAGGAGACTTAACATCAGAATAGCTCAGGCAACAACAGGACTGGTCCTAGCGTGTATCGTATATTAGTGGAGTTTCAAAGCCCTGTTCAGAACAGGGATGTTGGTAAAACCAGTGCAGATTTCATTCAAACCTGAACACAGGTGGAGGACCCTGATTTTGCTGCAAAGTGTTTCAGGCTTCTGAAGCTCTGGTCCTGCATATACACAGACCATTTCTGTCTCAACAGAGTCTGAGCACCTGTGTGGATCAGGAAATGGAATATTTCCCCTGACTACTTCATCTCTGAGGTGTGATTTTAGAACGACTGAGAATACTTATAGATCATGCTGTACTTAAAATGACACGGCAGTGACTGTTTTCTCTAATGGTGCCCTCTTTTCTTTGTTTGCAGTAGGAGAGCATTTAAAGAAATCTACTGCGTGATGGTAACCCAAGTAAAACTGATTTCTTTATTTGAGGGGATTTGAATTTACCTCTCTGATGCTGCTGAGGAAAGCTTTGATCACTGGGATGTATGTGTGCTAGGAAGGAGGATGGAGATATTCTCTGCTCCTGCAGTTGAAGTTGACCCACTGTGTTTAGGGTAAAATTAAATGCATGCGGTCACAAAGAGTTATCAGGGTGGAAAGGGAGGGAGAGCTGTCAAGGCTGTCCGTGTTGGTGGTTAAGGCAGTCACTTGAAAATCTTTTTTCCAATGCTCACGATGTGGATGGTATGTGCCAGGTTTGTATCCCATAGACAGCTGCAGCCGGGACTGGTCCCCGGGGAGGTCCCTGCGGGGGACAGTGTCACGCTCTCTCTTCCTCTCCCTGGCACTAACAGCCACCCGGTGCTACACCGCTAGACGGCGAGCTCCCTGCCAAAAAAGCCAAAGCACGACGTTCTCAGAGTTGTTAAAGGAGGCAACTATCAATTTATCCCTTCTTTTTGAGTGAACAAAGGCATCCTAATCTGATTCAGGCTTTCCTACCATATAAAGAATTAGAGTATTCCATTTACTGGCATAATCACTGCAGTGTAACTTAGCTAAGCAGCATTCACATGGAGCCGTACTCGCATGGTGCAGTACAAACAGAAGAGTTTACTCCCACAAAGCATGTTACAAAAGAATGGAAATGATGTCATATTTCAATTATTTCCATTTTAATGTCAATTCAGTTATATCGTACAGATACTTCAGGAACTAGAAAAAGAGAGAAAAACTTCCTAAGTCATTTGCTGCGGATAATTTGCTTTATTCATAAGTCAGCATAGATTCAGGCCTTGGTATCATTTATAAAGAATCACAAGTCTCAGGAAGATGTTGAAGTCTGCAAGAAAGGGGGGACAGGGAGAAAACATGCTTTGTAATTAAAGGCTATATGGTAAGTACAGTAAGGTTTACTTACTGTGGAGACATGAACCCTCTTTTCCTTATCTGCCACTGAAGACCCTAATTTCATACACAGTCATCAGGAAAAAGCAGCTCTGGGTATTTTCTCACTTGAAACATTTTGTCGTGCTTTGTCTGTCCCCCAGAAATATTAGCAATGAGCCTCCTGAAGAACAGACTGTGTGACAGCTCAAGGTCATATGTTCCCAGCAGCAATTTAAGATTAGATGGTAGCTGGGGAATAATTATTATCCTAATGAGCTTGACTCTTCTACCTGCAAATATCTGCTTTAATCTTCTTAATAGCCTTCTGGAATTAACGATATGAAGAAGAAAGACCAAAGAAAACCAGATAAGGCAAATGATTTTGGTCCATTTTGCATTTTTGAACTAATGCTTTTGGTGCAACAGCTTTGGAGAGCTGGTGTCTTTAGATGTTCCCCAAATTCTCTTGAAAACTGAAAGGTGACTTTCATGTGTTATACACTCTCTGTAAACAGATCTGACAGGACTTAATGTTAACCGACTGTCAGCAACTCTAAGACCTTTTTATTACTACACCACTCATTACTGTGGAAAATCTCTAGTAGCTTCTAAAAGATGGATGAAAGTGGAATATATTGAAGATTTTTCATCACAAATTTCTCCAGAAAAGAAATTATTGATAATAGAAGCATGGTAAACTTATCTGCTCTAAACTAAATGAAATTATATTTACAGACCAAATTATATAATGTAGCAAATTAAATCTTTCTTCTAATCTGACATGGTTTCCTTTGCATTTTTGTCATTTCAAGCTTTCAAGTCAAAATACAGGTGTGAAGGGCCTTTAGGCCATTTAGAGTGCCACAGCTTTTGGTTCCTACTTTGAGATTGACCCAGAGTTCCTGGGAAGGAGGTTAAATGGCATCAAACCTCAACATGTGAGGATAGAGAGGTTGTATTTATCTAGCTAGAGACAATATGAAACTGAGGCTATCATTTTCCCTTCCCTCTCCTGCTTCCTTTCCCAGTGATGTTTCATGATTTTTATACATCAAGTACTGTTAAGAAATATTTGACATTCCAGAGTCCATCTAATGAAGTGTGTCCAGTCTACTGAACATACAAACAGCCTAAATGGGATTTAAGTCAAAAGTGTGATTCTTAGTCACTGTCCTGACCCATCCTGAGTCAGAAGGAGAACGTGGAGGGGAGAGCCTGGAGTTAGTAAGGTATCCAGCTGGGCTTTCAACATCTGCTACAATAATTAAGTTTGCCTTCAGAAAACAAAGAAGCATGAGTATTTTTCAGTTACTTCAATTGCATATGATCTCCCAGAATTTTATTACATAGCCATTGCATAACCCCTCCTTTTTTGTGCTATTTTTCAGGACACTTAACAGACCATTATTTCTGGGACTTGTTAGAACCAGCAGAGATTTCAACTGTTACTTTGCTGAGCTGTCTAAAGCAATTTCAGGCATATATATATATACACACATATACACCCCCCACACACCCCCCTCTCTTTATGAAAGGAGTAGGCCTGCCAGATTCAGAAAGATGCCTGACCATTGTCTGCTTATTTTCACATGCAGGTTTTATATAACATCTTCATCGCCTTCACCCAGATGCATAGGTACGAAGAAATCGAATCCATCGATGTCTTTGCTGGCTTCGCTCGCTTCTTCGTGGTGGGGCTGGGTGGCGTGCTGTTTGGCATCGTCTTTGGATTTGTTTCGGCGCTCATGACTCGTTTTACCCACAACGTTTCTGCTATCGAGCCCCTGCTGGTCTTCATGTTCAGCTACCTGTCATACTTGTCTGCTGAAACCCTTTACATCTCAGGCATTTTGGCGTGAGTATCTTTACAGCTTTTCGGAAGCCCTTTTGAGTGAAGGGTCATTGTTTCGAGGAGGTGGTTTTCTCGAGGCTGGTATAATACAGGCATTTTCATATAATTACAGTCTCTGGCTGAGAGATCTGCAGTGAACAGCTTCTAGGGGGTCTGTAAAATGCAGTGGTAACTAGGAAAAGCAAGTCCACAGTCAGCACAGGCATAGATGTATCACTGAGGAGCAGATATATGCTCTGTTTTTTTTTTTTATTTTTGCTCATTAGAAAAATTGTTGCAAGCTGTGGGTAAAATGACTAGTGCTGCCACCATCTGGCTGCTACCTCTGGTAAGGTCAGCTGAATGACAGAATGATTTGATAATAGACCAGTGTATCAACAGCATCACCATCAGATTACAAGAGAGATGAAAAGCAATGAGTATGGAAAATGAAAAAAAAAAAAAAAAAAAAGAGACTGTATGAATTCTTGGTTTTGTATACAGCTATGAGCATGAGTTCTAATGCAATTTACTGGAACTACATGACATTGGAACGTCACTAGAACTGAAACTGAGCAAAACCAGACAACCGAGAACATCAAGCATATATGCATCCATATACTCATGTATATGGATGTTGAAGATGAGTTTGATGTGATCAGGATAGCTTGTTACTGCTCTAATGCTGGGGCGTGTTTTCTTAAAGAGCTGTGATGGCATGGGTACCCGCTGCAGGGAGAAAGCTGGCAGGTCTGTCGACTGCAGTCAATGCAGAGAGGGTGAGTGCTGTGGAAAGTAAAGAGAACAGCGGCAGGAAAGGAGTCAGAAGAGAAAGGAAGGAATAGAGGTGAAAGTGAGAGATGTTATGAGAAAACTGCCAGAAAACCTCAGCAAGGTAAAGTGGAAAGAAATGGGAACCTGATGGCGGTGGATGCCCAGTGCTGCTGGCAGCTGTGGGACCAGTGCCCAGCTGGCAGGTGGCAGCAGCCTTGCATGGCTTGTGTCGGCTCCGAGCTTGCGTGCTGGCCAGCAGCAGGGTCTTGCAGGCCCTGGTGATCCGGAAAGTATTTCCCTTTATTGAGGACAAACCTATTTAAACCTAACAAGTAAAAGCATGTGGCTGTTGATGTCGAGACAGGTGCATTTACTCACTTCCACTTGCCCAACACTGATTTGTGTAGCTTCAGAACAGAACTGGCTTTGTAAAAACCACCTTTGCAAGATGGCCCTGGGAAGCAATATTTGAATATTTACCCATATTAAATAAGTACTTAGAAAGGACATATGTTTTTCTGAGCAATTAGACAAAGAAGACAAGTCGTATGCTATGTTTTGCATATCCAACACATTTGCTCTGATTGAGGTGACTGGCGACTTCAGTTGAGCAAGGTTAGACCTACTATATAGTGAGCACTAATGTCATATGGACACTTCCCTACCTGCACCGCCCAAAATACTGCTTCCCCGCCTATTCGTTAAACTAGACTACATAGCTCTATTTCTTTTGCTTCTTATTTTCATTAGAGTGCTGAAATTATTAGTAATAAAAGAATGTTAATATAATTGGGATTTATTATTCTTTCTGCTTCATCAAGGAAATTATTGCTTGTTTTAGGGATGGGAACTTATTGTCACCCTTCTGAATTATTGAGGAATTCATTCATTTTTCACTTGGATCATGAAAGTCTATTATGCATGTGTCTCTTGAAGTCAACAGTATTAAACATTAATGCCTAATGGCCTTATCTTAGAGTGTCCTTGGACCTGGTAAATATCTCAGCTCCACCAGAATACCCTTGAGATTTCTTCAGTGGAAATTAAATGAGCAAAAAGTAGATGAAGGGTTATTTAATGAACAGTCAGCGTTCTCTGAATTCACAAGTTTGGAAAAATATCATCACAAGAAGCCCCCAAAGATTAAAATAATATCACTAGAAACTAGACAGATGATAGAATACGTTACTAGCATAGCACTCAATCTATTCATCTGTGACTGTGGGAAATGAAGAGGGGAAGAGCCCCCTCAGTAGGGCTGCTCGAAGGCTGCTACTCCGTGTGATTCTTACCAGCATCTGTGCCAGGTGGCTGCTGATGCCCCTGAGGCAGGCTCTACTCTTCATTAACAGCGAAGAGGTGGAAAACACCCCCGTGCTTGCCAAGGCACACTCCCCACACCCTGGGTAACTAAAAGCGGGGAAGGACATGTCTGTAGGGTAACTAGGTTTCCCTCTGCTGTACAGCAACGGGATGCTGTGGGTGGAGGCCACTGAAGCTCACCCTGGCCCTGCTGATCTGCCAGCCTGCCACCGGCAGCGTGGGCCTGGCACAGGACAGCCACCAGCATCTCCCACCATCTCAGAGGAGATCAGGTTGTGTCCCTCTAACCGATCCATCCGTAGGCTGGCACAAAGCTGACTTGCCCTTTGTCTGAGACTCAAATATTTGGTGCTGGGTGGCTGTGTGCTAGGCATTCAGGGTAAAGCAGACTTTGACCCGGAACGCGATACCCTCACTTCTTTGTCAGGAAGGCTGACGACCGGTTTGCTTCCCTTTTCCTGTGTGCAAAATGGATTTGTAAAGCTGAACGAAGATGCTCTTCTACCTAATGAAACAGCTAACATTACTGAAGAAATAAAATCATAGAATCACAGAATGTTTTGGGTTGGAAGGGACCCCCAGAGCCCACCTAGTCCAACCCCCTGCAGTGAGCAGGGACACCATTACCCAGATCAGGTTTCTCAGAGCCCCGTCCAACCTGGGCTTGAAAGTTTCCAGGGATGGGGCCTCCACCACCTCTCTGGGCAACCCATTCCAGTGTTTCACCACCCTCATCGTAAAGAATTTCTTCTTTATATCCAGCCTAAACCTACCCTGTTTCAGTTTAAAACCATTACCCCTTGTCCTGTCAAATGCTTCTTGATACTAGGAAGATCAAAAGTTGGTGAAGGAGAATACCGGTAATGAAGGCTGAGGTTTAAATGAAAAGAAGAACAGGTTGTGACTGATCTCTGATGTTTTGCCTGGTACAGGATGACAGCATGTGCAGTGACGATGAAAAAATATGTGGAGGAGAATGTTTCCCAGAATTCCTATACCACAATAAAATATTTCATGAAGATGCTAAGCAGCGTCAGCGAGACTCTGATTTTCGTGTTCATGGGAGTATCTACAGTGGGGAAAAACCACGAGTGGAACTGGGCTTTCATTTGCTTCACTCTGCTCTTCTGCCTTGTTTGGCGGACACTGAGTAAGTCAGCTTTTGAGGGCAACCTGCTTTCCATTTCTGAGAGAAATGCTTTGGTGCAAAGGTATGTTAGAAAAGGCTTTGCAGACTGGTATAACTGGTTTAATAATGAATTTACTAAGGTTATTTTACTGACAAGTTAACTGCACAAATCTACACATGGAGAAAAAGGGGGGGAAAAGCCCCAAACAAATCTGAATGCCAATCTCCAAGCACAGATTTTTGTGTTTAAGTGAGAATGAAATATTTTAAGCAAAATTAAAATATTACCATGATTATGCCTATATAGCTGCTGCTGTCTTAGTTAACTGTATGCCCTAGGGTACATGGGCTTCATAATGATTTCATTGCACACTGTAGTTAACTTACTAATTAGATAATGTACATCACCACACTTCTGGTGCTACAGTACTACAGGTCCTGGGCCAGGAGTGCCAAAGGCACTGAAAAAGAGGGAAGGTGAAAATTAGCACTAATAGATAACTGAACCATGCTATGCTACTGCTCCTCACAAGTCAGCTCTGAAGTTTTAAACTGTTAGAAAAGAGTCCTTGTTTGAAATGACTCCATTTCTACACACAGTATCTCCCCATTCCTGCAAAGGTCTCCTACTCTGCAATCTGCAAGACTGGGATTCCTCCAGCACGGGCAGGGCAATTTATAAATAATGTTGCACAAGCTGTGGGACACAATTTTTCATCCTCTCCTAATATCCAGGACGGGTTGACAGTAATGTTGAAAAAGGAGAAGCAATAGGAAGGCTACTGGTGGTCTGGAGGTGGTGGCAGCCTTGCCACTGACTTCTTGTACGAGCTGCTCTTGTGCCTGTTAGGCAATTTACTGCACCCGTGGAAGAGGAGAGGCAACGCATTGCCGTCTTCTCCCTCCTTTACTAGTGCCATCCAGCCAAACACTCTAGCTGACATAAGAAAAGAAGGAATGACCAACCCTCTAGTGACGTCTTCAACAGTGCCTGCAGAACATGTTAATCAGGGAAGGCTTGCAAGCTTGACCGCTTTCTGACCTCTCTTCATCTACTACTTCCTCAGCATCAACAGTTATGCAGGCAACTTTATTTCTGACATCTTTTAACTTCTGAGTGCCTGAATTGGCCATCTTAATAACATTATTTTTGAATCTCAGTAGGATTTTTCAGAGTAATTTATATTTTTAAAGAAAATGAGAAATACAAATATTCCATCAGGTGGCACTGGAGGAGATATTCTGAGCACTGAAATTTAGGCACCCATCTTGGCTAACTAAGTTAGTGGGTTAGTCCACCCATGCTTCATTTATAATCAAAGGAGGCTTCCGTGGAGCATACTATGGGGCAGAAATCTATATTGGGCACCTGCCACCACCTCCTCCAGCCTTTGGCCCTATTCTATATTCCCTTTGCATACAGACCTCAGGTTTGAGCCCTGGACAATAGCTCTGCATCATCTGCTACAGTACTGAGGAAGAACAAGACCTGTCAGAAGGCTCCAGGGAGATCTTATTGCAACCTTTCAATACTTAAAGGGGACCTATAAGAAAGATGGGGAAAAAACTTTTTAGCAGGGCCTATAGTGACAGGACAAGGGGGAATGGTTTTAAACTAAAAGAGGGGAGATTTAGACTAGATATAAGGAAGAAATCTTTTACAATGAGGATGGTGAAGAACTGGCACAGGCTGCCCAGAGAGGTGGTAGAAGCCCCATCCCTGGAAACATTCAAGGTGAGGCTAGACGGGGCTCTGGGCAACCTGATCTAGTTGCAGATGTCCCTGCTCACTGCAGGGAGTTGGACTAGATGGGCTTTAAAGGTTCCTTCCAGCCTAAACTGTTCTATGATTCTGATTCATCAGGTACAGCTGTGCCCTGAAGGGGAAGGCAAAAAAGGGTTGAGAGGGGAAGGCAAGTGCTTGTTGCTGGAGACGGGTTGGTGAATCAACTGGGGAATATGCTTTGTCTTTACCACTCATGAAGAAAAAAGAAATGGCTGAAGATGTGGAGACTGAGGGCAGCCTTAACTGCAATGGCCATTGGACCGTGGATGCTGAGACCCTGAGAGGAGTGAGCAAGCCAGCAAACAACAGAATTATGACCCTGGACTTCAAAGAGTAGATTTTGGCCAGTTGAAGTGGTTGATCATGTGGGAAGGGAACTGTCTAGACCGCTGGGCTCAAAATATTGGTCTTGCTGATGGCTAATGGCATCCCTCAGGGCACAGTACAGGGCCCAGTATTGTTTTAATGTCTTCATTAATGACCTGGAGGATGGAATGGAATGCACACTGAGCAAGTTTGTGTCTGACACCAAATTGCAGGGAGTAGTTGATATTCTGGATGGCTTCCATTCAAAGGGATTTGAACAGGCTGGAGAAATGGGCTGACAGAAAGCCCATGAAGTTAAAGAAGAGCACATGCAAGGACGTATATGTGGGCTGGAATAAATGCATGCACCAGTACACGCTTGGAGTCTCGTAAGCAGGTCTGCACAAAAGGACCTGGCCTGCCAGACAACAGGTTGAACACAAGCCAGAATTTTGTCCTTGTGACAAGGTCAACCGTGTCCTGGGATGTATTAGCAAGTGCGTAGCCAGAAGGTTCAGGAAAGTGTTTCCCTCTTTTCAGCACTGGTAGAAACGTGTGCTGTCTCCAGTTCTGGGCTCCCCAATATAAGAAGGATATAGAGGTTCTGGATCAAGTGCAACAGAGGCCACCAACCTGGTCAGAGACTGGAGCACTGGACGTACAAGGAGAGTCTGAGAGTGTTGGGTCTATGTGGCCTGGGGAGGATATGGCACAGGAGAGATCTCATTACTTTCTACAAGTACCCATTCAGAGGAGAGAGGGAGGACGAAGGCAGAACCTTCTCAGAGGTGCACATCAATAAGGCAAGAGGCAACAGACACAAGCTGGAACATTGAAAATTCTGATTAGACAGTAGGAACCCATTTCTTAACATGAGGGTGATCCAGTATCTTAACGGTGGCCAAGCTCTCCATTCTTAAAGGTATTCAAGACTTGACTGGAGCTTTGATCTGATTAACTTTGCTTCAAGTAGGGATTTGGACTAGGTAACCTCCAAAGGTCCCTTCCAGCCTACAGTACTCTGAGTCTAACATTTGGGGCCAGCTAAGTGTTGGCATCAAATGTCTGAGATCAAGGTGCTGTTTCTTAAATCTCTCAAGTGGCTTATCTCTCGGTCAAAAAGAATACCAGAGCAGGAGGAGGATGTTGACTTGACCCTCAAAGCCCATACACATTTCAAGACCTTTGACTTTTAAGCCTGGAAGCCCTGGAGGAAGGCATTTAACCAAGGGGGAAAAGAGGAAAGGGGAAACCTGTGAAGGTTTGAGTACGTGTATCTGAACAGCTCTATTATATAAGGATGGCGCAAGTACTCGAGTAGAGATGATGTGATCCTTGTGAGTTGACAGCAAAAAGAAAATAATTAAGTATTTTCTTGCTAATCCTGGACCAAGCATGGCCTCTAAGTTTTTAAAGGTTTACTTTTGGAGTCCATATTGGAGTATCCTTCCAATCGACACAGAAAAAGTGCTCTCCTGATACAAAAGCTATTTTGCTGCCACATGTCCATCCTTCTCTTCAACACCAAGGGGAGTGCTAGAGCTTTCCAGAGGAAGGCCAAAATATCTTCTGCTAAATTTGTTTGCTAAAATGATCACATAATTTTCTCTGAAGCTTGAATAAAGTAAAGACAATTGGCCTGAGGGTGATACCTCACATATGCAGTTTCAATCTGAGTAGCTGATGTCTAGCATAGTTACAAGTAGTCAAAAAAGGTCTTATTTAAAGCGGTATCCAGCAACCTACATAACAGGATACTGCTACTAGCCTTACCTATAATAATCCACTGAGTTTATCAGTGACAGCTGTGTAAAATAACACCAGTAATTATCAGCACTTGTCAGCTTTCACTTCAGTAATGTAACAGTATCCACACAAAACATAGAAATATGTTTCTTATGAAATTGAAGAAGATTAAGAGTAAATCAAGCAAATTGCTAAACGTACTCTATAAAGAAAAGCTGCAGTCCTTACACAGCCACGGGCTGTCTGATTAATTTTAACTTTTCTTAAAAGTAAAATGAAATTTGAGAAATAAACAGAGAATCAGACACAATAAACCAAAGGATTAAAAATTAAAATGTTATTACTCTTTGTCTTCAGTGAACCTGTCCATGGCACTTGTTGGTAAAGCACTGTCGAAACACTTTGGGCAGAAAGCAAGAAACATTGCAAGGGAAGGCACAGGAGAAACTCTCATCTAGTGGTTTGTCTTGTCTCCAGAACACTTCAGACAAGAACTGTGCAACATAAATATAGAAAGTAAATCCTTTCCTCTAATCTCACTTTTAAACTGCAAAAGTGAATTTAAATCCTGAATCAGTTAGGAATCATGGTCCTTTCTAGGAGATTATTTCACACAAAATAGATTCAGCAGAACCCAAAATTGAAAAGTAAGGTCTCTCAACAGCTGCCTGACCCAAGTTGTTCTTTTGAGTTAAATACTTTCCTTTTCTCCTTGCTTAATAATAGTTGTGGGTTTTTTTCCTTTCCTAGGTGTATTTGCCCTCTTCTACATCAGCAACAAGTTCCGAACATACCCCTTCACCTTCAAAGACCAACTCATTATTTCCTACAGTGGCCTTCGAGGAGCCAGCAGCTTCTCTCTTGCATTCTTGCTTCCAGTGAATCTCTTCCCAAGAAAAAAATTGTTCATTACTGCTACTCTTGTAGTTATATATTTCACTGTGTTCATCCAAGTAAGTGTATTTCTTAATGGATTGCTTTAATGTAATAGAGGTGTCTGAAAGCTTCATAGTGAAGACTGCATTGAATTTACTCTTAAACTAAGACAAGCTATTGTGCTTTATGTCCAGATTTAGCACTGCACTGTGTAATTACCCTTTCAGGGCTTTTTAGTTATTATTAAATAACTTTTTCAGAAAGACTATATTGAAAACCTGTGTCTTCTGAAACATCCAGGGGAAAGGGTACTTTGCGTCCAAAAATCTCTTCTGTTCACTCCACATGTGCTTCCTAATGCTTCCAAAATAAGAAGCATTTTAACTTTACACTTTGGCACAGAACCATTGTCTGCTAGGGTGCATCTCAAACTGAACAAAAAGTAATATCTGTTTTATGAAGGATTTGGGGTTTTTTAATTTGATCTTCATTCATCTTGGAGACCAAATTTTGAAATCCTTTGTAAAAGAGAAATAAAGTGAGTAATTCAGATTTGTAGGAATAGGTGTTTTGTGCTCCTTCAGATGTTTGGGTTATTTCCCTTGGCTGACACTGCTGTACCTGGAAGAACGGGATCTTCCGGGGGTCTTGCTCCCCACGTCTTGTATTTTCCCATACAAGCATCTCAGATACTCTAGGATGCCAATGGGGCACTACACACGTGTGGTTAGGCCCTTAGGTTCCACAAGAATGTTTCAGAAATAAACATTTTATTTCTACTTCCTCTTTTTAAATGCTGTTCTGTAGTGGTGCAGTAAAGAATTGTGAACAGCTGAAAATGGTTTCTAAGTGAAAAAAAAATTCAAAATATTTCATTCTGAAAATGTTGAACTAAGAGGCTTCAAGGTTGTAAGAACCTCACACAGATATTATTTTCTTTCAAGTGAGTGCTGTTTTGACGAAAGTTGGCAATGAGTCAGTTACTTTACGTAGTTAAAACATGTTGATAAATACAATTTCACTTAAAAAACCCTGGTGAGTAATTTTTTCAAGATTTTGAGTTTTAATCCTCTTCTGCAGCTCTCTATACAAGTAACAGATCACTCTTATGTCTAAGACACAACTTTCTTAATGGGTTAAAATTAAATCCTTTTGCTTTCTTTCTGCTTTTTCTAAAAGATGATTAACATTTCAACTCATTGTTTCAAATGCAGGGAATCACAATTGGACCATTGGTCAGATATCTAGATGTTAAAAAGACCAATAAAAAGGAGTCCATTAATGAAGAAATTCATGTTCGTGTAAGTTTTTTATATCACTAGCCGATACCCTAAAAAGAAGCGAAAGGATGTTCCACAAGAGCAGGAGACGAGGAGGCATTTGCTGCCACTGGCATTCAATGGATTTGGACACGGAATGCTTTTAAACAGCATATGGAGGAAATCCTGGGCATAATTTTCTAAAATATGGTATCTCATTTATATTCATAGTGACTATCATATTATAATATTGTACCACAAGTGTCATGGTGTAGCACGGCCCTTACTTCTTGATATTTGGGACCTTGGGAGAACAGAAGCCTAAAGGTAGTGTTTACAAAATGCACTCGTCATCCTTTCCAGCTGGATTTGTCAGATACCTTCGTTGCCATCTTTTAACTGGTTCTAGACACACTGACACCTTAAAAGTCTTGATCAAGTTTTATTGAACTGAAATGAGTTGAATCATTGGTAAGCAAATTTAGTTTCAAGTTATTCTAAGTAATGACCTTTTTCCCTTTCAAACATTTGCTTTTGTTCTCAAATAACCATTATCTAAAATAACAGAAACCTGCTCAAACCAACTTAACAACATTATAAAAAATACACAGATATGCTTTCATTTTCACAATAGGGAATATGTTTGAAATTAACAGAAACACCGTGCCTTAAAATTAAGCATGTGTAGAGATATTAGCAAAATTAGAGCATCTCAACTGATTTGAATTTGAAGTGCATTTAATTTTCTTACTGTTTCAACCTTTACACTTTACCTTGAAAGGAATTTATGTTTAAAAGCACTACTTATAACAGTATGTATGCAAGAACTGGCAATTTTGCTGTCTGTTTCTATAATACTAGAAACATGCAAAAGGTGACTGAAAATTCTGGTAGTTAGCAGCAATGAATTTGCCAGTCTCATGACAATTTGCAAAATCCTCAGAGGACTTGTGGGTAAGGCAAAGGCTACGGTGTGGGGTACCTGACCCTGTGCCCCTCGCAGGGAGATAGAAACTTGATGGCAGAGCACATACAGAAGGGAAACTTGATTGACACAACCAAGAATTTAGTTTTTGGTCTCAGCAGACAAAGAGACCAGGCAATTTGGATGCTCAGTATCATCTTCTATTGCACATAGTCCTTTACTTAGGCCTATAAGTTGCTGGGTGATGGTGAGATGACAGCAGACTGACAGACTTGTCGCCTCCATCAAAACATTGACACTGCAGCCAAACATAGGAGCTGCCGCAGTGGGATCTTTGCCTTGATTTTTAGGGAAATGTAGGTGCTTTCAGAATTAACTCGCAGCCCCCAACTAAAAAATATCAAAATCCTGCAAACAACTGTGTATTTGTGGTGACATTATTTTCCCATAATGGTCACTTAAAATTTTTCCATGTTTGTTTCTCTAGTTGATGGATCACTTGAAGGCTGGTATTGAAGACATATGTGGACATTGGAGTCATTATCAGCTGAGAGATAAGTAAGCATCTCTTATTGCAGCCTACTATAATAAAATAACCTATCTATCATGTGAAATACAATAGGTAAATAGAATAGGAAATCAATCTTGTGCCCCATAAATCTAAAATAGCATGAAAATATCGAGGACGTGTGCAATATCTCTTTTTAAAAAGGGAACTCCTGAGTAACCGTTATCTCTTGGGACTACAGTGCTCATGTATTGCCTTCTAAATTGCTCTGCACAAACAAGCAGAAAATAAGCCTTCTGAAACAGGCAAAAAACCCCAACATAGCACATGAACTCATGCTGCAGGCATCAGCCTGTGCACATAGCTTTGGCATAAAGCTTAGATCCATGGCAGTGACCCTTTAGGTCTGGATTTAGAACAGAAGCTACGTAAGCTGTCAGTGCTTCAATGACTTTTGCTGTAAGCCTCCTCAGCAAATACAATCCCTTGTTGGTTAGTACAGATTCAATAACAATTAGTCAATTGTCCTTACAGGTCTTTGTATGCAGTAATATTTAAAATAAGAGTACTGAAAGAGTACTGAATTTAAATATCCAGTAGCATAAACAGATACTTTCAAGCTGGTCTTCACTTAGAAACGCAGGACCTGTCTGGTGTCTTCTATAAGCAGGATGAGGTGGTTTTGTGAAGCTTTGTGGCTCTTCCAGGTGCTGCCCAGAACAGAAGAACCTGCAATTCTGAGCTGCCATTCCCTAACGAACCTTTTCCCGAAGGGACCTCTGTAGTCCTGGGGGCCACCACCTCAGCGTGTGAAAGGTGGTGCGGGGAGAGACTAATCTTCCTTTTCCACAAACATTGCATTATGATGCTGTGGCTAAAAGTTACCCCTTAGGGTATGTCTAGACATCTGTGCTGGAGTCCTCTGTCTTACCTTTCAGCACTGGACCCCAGTAATCCAGCTGGTGGTCTGCTGGGGGTCGTGTCGTAACTCCTTTCATGACTAAGTTTCTCCCTATGAAAATCAGGAATTAAGAGTGGGAAGGAGGCGGCTGGTTTGTACCCAGTTCTTGTCCCAACAGGGAATAACAATGTATCTAGGGCACATACCTGGACCCAGAAGCTAAAAAGTCCTCTTGGCTCTCACAGTAGAGAGAGCTTTAGGACATCCTTCAGGACCACACCACTGTCTGTGCAGTCAATAAGCTCAACAAATCCCTGTTGGAGCAGTAATTCCATTGAAATAGCTGCATTTCCACATATCAGTGAGAAAATGTTATTTTCCCTTATCTCACATCTACCCAGCAGCTATGAAAAGAGAATTTTCTCCAAACTAGCCATAAATGTAGCATTTCAGTTCAGGGGCAGATTCAAACAACACACTCTATATGAAAACATCTAATGTAATAAGATTGCATTAAAAGGTATTCCCTAGACTTTTCTATGCAACTTTAAAGACATTTAGCATATGTATATCAGAATTAATTACTTAAGTGATGACACTCCAGGAGGCTTTCTGCTACACAGAAAACCAGAAAGAGCTCTAATCCCAGTGGAAACATTTGTGTACCTATCTCTGCTATCAATGTATAAATACAGGCCTTTGGTAGGAAAAAAATGTTCAGCCTCTGTGGTGCTTTTCCTAGCATTGCAGAGCAGATTACCTTGCTGTGGTAAACTGTTTCTTTGAAAGAAACTTATAAGATCTGCTGTTGTTCTGCTAAACGTCTGCCTGAAAGCGCATACCTGTTCCAAGGGGCACACACACATTCACATTCAAATTATGCCACACATTAGCAATATTTTACAATCTGCAGCATGCAGCATAGTATTTTGTGATCCATTCAATTTCTCTGTTATTCAGAATACAAAGAAATATATTTTCTCTGCTCTAATTGTCAGGATTCAAAATTATCAGCAACATAATGGGCCCAAACTACTGTAACTGCTGGGCCATTTAGAGCCTCTTTGCTGGCTGGCTGAATAGGCCAGGATTACTGTAAGAGCAGCTGCTGCTGTTATGCCCTACTAGAATACAACATTTGTACAAAAGCATGGAGACTGGCCATATTCTTTTCTGACAAATGTGGCGGTGTTATATGCAAACACACACCCAGCCCTCTTTTTTCTCTGATTGCAGCTTGTTTCTTTCTTTTGTCTGGTGGGCTTTGCAATCTCTGTGGACCAGTAGACCGTGCCAAGTGTCCCCCTAAAGGTCTCCGCTCACTAGGCCTTCAGGAGTCCGCAGGTGCCTCCAATTTGGATTCAGTTTCCATCCCTGAATTATATACGTGCACGTTTGAATGAAGATCAGCTTGTACATCAGAAATAAAAACACGTTTCCTTTTTTTTAACACTTTGACTTTAATATCTCTTTTGCAGATTTAAGAAGTTTGACAATAAGTATTTGAAGAAAATCTTAATTCGGAAACACCAGCCCAAGTCAAGCATTGTGTCATTGTACAAAAAGATGGAGATAAAACTGGCCATCGAGATGGCTGAGAGTGGCATGAAAATTTCAAAACCATCCACAGCTCCTTTACAGTGAGTACTGACCTCCTGACTCTTTGCTGAGTAGGGACAGGAAGGGCATAAAAATGAGGAAATACCCAAGGGATTTCATGATTTCAATAGAACTGTAAGGAAAAAAAAAAAAAAAAAGTTATGAAAAGAGAAGTTGCTCTTTTGTGCTGGCAATTTGGTGCACATCATATTTGCATTTTGGCTCTTTGTTCACAGGGTGAAAATTAAAAACGGTGACATTTTCTCTATATATTTCTTCAATGATGGGCAGTTCTGAAGAGGAATCATGAGTCGGGCACAGAAGCCACTCTGGCTGCTTTAAATCACAGCAGTGGTTCAAGGTGGCTGTACTCTTCACTTAGCTGGCCAGTGGGTTTCGCTAATCGCTGCTAGGTGCTGAGGGACCTGTAGGGAAGCTTAGAGCACAGGTCCTGACTCCATTATCCCAATCACAAATTTCTGCAGATTTCCTTGTAGCATTTGCAATTTTTGCTGGTTCAGTTCGCAGTCCCCCAGACTGTCTTGCCATAGTTTGGTACTTCCCGTACCAAGTTCATCTAATTAAAGAGTAATGCAACTTGGCATCAGACAGACCAGGGGAGAAAACTGGTGGGACCTCCAGAGCCATCACTGAGGGAACTACCCTCTACAAGAGAAGTCTGTACAAATCTTCACTCCTGTATATTTTACCTGTGAATGTATTTATCCTAACCCTGCAACCCACTGGCCAGAGTGTGGGTATTGCTAATGGCACTTGCCCCCCAAAACTGGGCTCCTGCTCAACACCATTGCTGCTACTGCCTGCTCTCTGCTCCTGCATCCTTCAGCCCCTCTCCATTTTACAGCAGCCTCTGGCAGGGCTCAGCATAATTTCTTTTTTGAATTATCATCTCAACACCAGAATGTTCAAATACCAACTGGATATTAAATTAAAATCTCTTTTGAAACTGTTTGGCTTAATCCTGTCAAGATTTATTTGCTTTCTTTAAACTGATGTCAGCATGCAGTGTAAGACCTAGCCGTTTTCTTTCTAAATCATTCTTTGCTAGATGGATGTTATTAAAAAATATTGTATGTCTGTGAGGCCCTTTTCTGCCTGCTGTATTCCCTTAACTGTTCCAAGGTAAGAGAAAATGTGTGAGGCTGGTAGAAAATCTATGGCAA
>KL276549.1:14690-69551 GCA_000699545.1 Podiceps cristatus | reverse complement strand
TTGTTTTTTTTTTTTTTCCTCAGATGGTCTAGTTGATAAATATAGCTAGCTAAATTCAGAGTAACTGTTTTCAACCTGTGTTTAGTACTGAAGTGAGCTGTTCTATTTTCGGACTGAAGAAACGTTTGCATGCCTGCAATCCTGTCCAAGTTCTATCTATATCAGTCAGTCTAATAAAAGAGATTACCTCTTCCTGCAGACCTTGCCTCACTTCCATCCTTTAGGCACTGTGACTACAATAACGCTGCTGCCGCTTCTTTCCTGTTGCTCCTCTGCCACCTGCAGTGCAGAGCTTGAATGCACAAGATAGAGGATGAGGGGAAGCACATCAGGGTATTTCCTGGCTTTACAGTGTTTCATTTGCAAGCTTAAAGATATTCCTGGAAACATAGAAAAAGCTGAGCCGGAAGGGACCTCTGGGGGTCACCCAGTCCAGCCCTCCTCCACGCTGGGCTAAGAAATTTTGATCGGATGCTCAGAACCTTATCCAGTGAAGTTGCAGGTACTTCCAAGGATGGAGATTTCACAGCCTCTCTGGGCATGTGCTTTGGTGCTGGATCATTCTTTCTGTGAAGGTTTTTTTCCTAATGCCCAGCCTATTTTTCCCTTGTTGCAACATATGTCTGTCGCCCTTTGCCCTTTTACTGTGTACCTCTGAGAAGAGGTTCTTTATTCTCTACCACTCATTGCAGTGGGAGACTGCAATTTCTTTCCTGCCTCTCCTTAATGTTCACATCTCTGGGCTGTACAGAAAAGCTCCTCCTGGGGTGGCCCGTCCTCCAGCCTCTCAGCAATCTCTGTGTTCCTCTGCTGGATTCTCTCCAGTTTGTCTATGTCTTGTTTGCTCTATAGGGCCCAAGGCTGGACACTGTGTTCCAGGCATGGCCTTGCCAGTGAGGAGTAGAGGGGAACAAGCACTTTTCTTCATATGCTGGTTATGCACTTGCTTATGTAGCCTAGTATGTGGTTAGATGCCTTCATCATAAGGTGCACTATTGTTTCTTGTGCAACTTGCCCAAAAGTACCCCTCAGGTACGCTTCTGCAAAGCTGCTACCTATCCCGTTCATCCCTAGCATGTACAGCTATATGAGGTTAGGCCATCCTAGCTGTAGATGTTGCACTTCCCCTTTTTGACCTTCAGGAGGTTTCTGTTGGCCCATTCATCCAGCCCATCAAGGTCTCTCAGACTGTTTTTTCTATCCCCTACTTTGTGTTAAGCACGTAGTTTCCCATCCTCTTCTGCTTGTGTTTATGCTATACAGACATGTTCAAAGATCTAGTTCCTTCTCAGAGCAGTGTTTTATTGTAGACTATAGAGGCATGGTGGGATGGGTTTTTAGAAGCAGACTACTCTTACTTGCAGTGGAGATGATAGTCTGGGAAGGGGAAAGGCCTGTGCTGCCCAGCACATTGCCCAGTGCCTTTGGAAACTTCCACTTTCTTATCGGCCAGAAATGATAGCAGCAGGATGCAGACCTATCCCCTAGCAGGAAACACAGGCCCACAGGTGGGCACCTTTGCTATCTGCTCATTGACGGAGTCACTAAGGAGGCAAATTAGAGAATTCCTGCTCCTGCACTGTTCAAGAAAACTGTTTTACACAGACAATTTTCTTTCTTTTCTTCATGCCTTGCCTTGTACTTTGCCTCATCTCCTATGCACTTTGACCTTAAAGCTTCAGCTTAAATGAGGACTGAACTCAAGGCTGCTTTTGTGCTGAGGTTTTCAGGCTACTGTGATCTGCCCAGAGAGGAAATGAAAGGACAGAATCTGTATATGAACTTATCCTAACCCTGCTCCAGTCTTCCCTTCAGGGCCATCCCAGGCTATATTCTGAACAGGAAAAAACAAATACTCTCCTTTTCTACCCTATACCTAGCCAGCCTACTGTTACATTTCTAGAATAAATAATGGTGATCTCCACAAGAGGGTTTTGTGTCTGTTTAAAGACAGAAAAGAGGAGCAAATACCAGCTAGGCAGATCCTTTGCAGTAGCAACTGCTGCTGCTTCTCCTCTGCTCAACTTGCTGCAATATGCTCTTTCTTTCACATGTTTCCATGAAAAAAATCACGATCTTATTATCATGCTCATTTCCATCCCTCCAGAACAAGTCAATCATGGGAACAATTAAAGAGTTCTGGAATTAGAAGTGACAATTAAAAAAGAGGCAGAGATAAGAATGAAGCAGCAGGAAGGGAAAATTAAATAGTTTCTTTCCCCTCTCCGCTTTGTTCCCTGTATCATATTGTTGTTGAAGAAATAATACAGTTCTGCCTTATTAAATGTCAGGTTATAAAATTTACTCTGTGCTACCTAAAACCTACCCACATCTGCACACTTTCTGCCACTTCTCCCCAGTGGTTCTTCTTCCAGTGAGACAATCCCACTTAAATTTATTGCTCCTTGATATGTATAGCAAGGCTTCAACTGCATCACATTTAGATGTGTGCTTCGAATACCACTTAATAGTGAGGTGATTCTGTGGGTTATCATGCTGTCTAGGCTGACAGGTCAGGATTTGACTTTCTGGCTGTGTCTATCACTCCCCAGTCTTTTTCCTGGGTAGCAAGAGCAGTTAGGGTGTGCTCTTGGCCACTCAGGCTGCTCATTTAGAAAAGGAAAAGCCAGGCATGCTCTGTAACTCTGGAGATGGGTTTTTTATACCTGAACTCATCTTTTTATACCTGAACTCATCTTTTTATACCTGAATCATCTTTGCAGTCATGCTACAAGCATGTTTTCTGCTATATCTCCCTCATTTGGCCGCTTCTTCGAGCTAAATTAAATTCTTCCACCCACATACATTGTCTTCTCATTTGTGGTTTCAACTCACTCCTGGAATCCTCCAGTTGTCCTAAACCTTTCCTGAAGAGCAGTGTCTGAAACTGGGCATAACATTTGGCTGAAAACTCTTCCGTGCAGGGCACACTGACACGAGTATTCCCACTTGCTATGTGTTAAACACTAGCCTGTATATCCCAGAATGGTATTTGGCTTGCTCACTGTGCTGACACCATTGGTTTGTGCTGACCATGTCATCCACCATATTCCTCAGGTATTTTCTAAATAATTTTCTACTGAGCCAGCTGTTGCTGGCCGCTGGGCATCTGATTGTTTCTGCACATACTGAAGCTCATCCAGCTGTTCTCAGAATTTTCTCATTTATCAAAAGCATTTTCAGTTCCAATACTGTCTCTAAGACTATCTGCATCCCCTCTCCATTTCACGTCGGCTGCAAATTTAACAAGCGTACTGTGTATTCTATCATCCGTAGCCTGAACAAAAATGCTGAGAAAATTAGATACAGATTCAGGATGAATCTCCACGTAACACTGCTTGGTACCTCTTCCATTTGGACAGAGAACCTTTAAAACTACTCTTTGAATATAGTTTTACGGAGTTTTTTGTGTCGCACCCATGCTATCCTATCTCCATCTAGATTATTTTTTTTATTTGTTTTGTTTTGCTTGCTTATAAAAATGCTACACAAGACAATGCCTAAAGCCAGAGTAAAGTCAAAATATGCAACAGCTACTGCTTCTCCCATGCATTGACACTCTTAAACCATCATACTTCCTGCTATTCAGCTCCTTGTTTTTCATCTCGGTGCTTAGAACAAGTTTACTTTTTTCCAGGATGTTTTTTCTTTTGGAAGCTGAAGATAAAGTTGCTGAACTTTCATTTGTCTTCTTTCTCCGTTCCTCACTTCTTTTAAGCACAGGCCCTGTATTTATGCTATTCCCATCATTGGTGGCTTACCAGACCCCAGCTGTCCTCAAAAGTAACTGCTAACGTGTCTGAGACTGTTTCAGGCGGTTTTTCACATACGCTAGACAGATGTTTGTCAGGTTCAGCCAAATTAGCAACACATTACTCTAAGTGGTGTCTAATCTGCTCATTCTGGCTATTAGGTTTTTTAACATTTATTTACCCTTCTCTAGCTGATGTTACATGTACCAGCCACCAGCCACCTGCTCACCTTTTCAATGATGAGTGAAGGAAAAAGCACACTTTGGCATTTTTGGCCTCCTCTGCCCCCTTCCCTATTGGGCAGGGTGGCTACGTTTCTTTGCTTTTACTATTAATGTTAATTCGTTCAACTCAGTATCTTGTACTGTTTGAGATGAAGAGGCAGTGCTTCCATGCGTCTCTGTGGAAGGACTGTACCCCTTCATGAAGAAACATGTCCCCCATTTCACAACTGCTGGAGATACGTATGCTGTCACTGTAATGGCACTGTTCGCTCCCCTTGCTACAAGCCCACCATGTTCACCAGTGAGCAGGGTCAGCTTGCCAGGAAAAGCACTGGTGTGCTGCTGATACAGCAGGCATGCAAACTGGCTTTGCTGGCGAGGCAGGAAGGGCTAAGAGGAACCTGTTTCAGCCACATTAGGTTGTCACCATCTTGAGGAGGTGTAGCAAGCTGTACTAGGGAGACAAAAGTGAGAGCGACTTGGAAATATCAGCTCAGTGAAGGTGTCCTTGCCTGTTACTAGCACTGAGAGCAAATGCTACTTGGGCATCCTGGCACATACTGACAATTAACGCAAAAGTACTCTTGCCTTTCTTGTTAACTTTCTTGTGGGCTGCCATTGGGTTTGGGGTGTGGGACATTGAGGTTAAGCTGTTCGCTGACCTTTTAACAAGGCCTCCTGCAGGCTTGAGTGTCTTCCATATGTTGTGTGGGTATCTGCTAGGGTGTGAAGCTGTTTTAAGGTCTTGTCCAGCTCCTGGAGGTATGGACACCCGGCCTAAGCATCAGCCTGCCCCTTGATTGCTGCCTGGTCCTTTGCCTCAGTGCAGCAGTGAACACAGTGGCATTGTTTGCCGCCAAATTCCTGTCCATTTGGAGACTTCTCACAAACCTCTTGTCTTCCTAATTCTGCTTCTGTGAGCTTCACTGCCTCACCCTCCAGGGGAACAAGGTCCTGCAGGTATCTGTGTACATAAGCCTAAATACTTCTGAATACACCCAGAGTGCAACAGTGACTCATTTATTAGGTCACTCTGAGACAGAGTACAATAATAACATGAGTTACAAATAAGTTTGATCCATGGAGATCATCAAAACCCAAGTAGACATGGCCCTGAGCAACGTTCTGTAGCTGGCCCTGCTCTAAGAAGGGGAGTTGCACTAGATGATCTCCAGAGGCGCCTTTTGATGTCAACCATTCTGTGACTCCGTGTGACTATAAGAGGAGTGAATCATTGTTATTTAGATGACTAGAAGAATGGTGAACCTACCTTACAAAAATATGTTTATATATAAACAACATACACTGAAGTTGGATGAAAGGAGGAAGGCTGAGAAGAGCCATGACTTCTCTCTATAAATGACATAGAAGAGTAGATGACAAGGGAAGAACTACTGAAAGTAAAGAACTGGCACAAGATTAACAGGTGACAAAGTATTGTCTGACAATGAACAAAGATAGACTTAAACTTGGGAAGACTAAATTTCTAAAGCAACCACACTAATAACAATACTGAGAGATTCTGGAAGGGATTATTTGACATACTATAGAAAGGGACTAGCCTTAGACTAGTGTTAGTGAATGGGTGGAAGAGGCTGCTCTCTAAAGTGGCAGGATTCATGGGGAGACCTGGGGGAAAAAAGGTAGAGACTCTGTTACCAAGAAATGCAGGCAGAGGCTGAGCTTCACAGGAACCAACAGGTTTCCCCAGGTCTGTCAGATTATTTATATACTGCCATGGATAAGAAAGAAGGTAGGCCATGTCTGTGTAAAATACTCTGTTCTAGAAGGGTTTTGTTCTGTGTTGAAAGTTTTTGTCATCTAAAGTTTTTAGTTTTTTATGTGTATTTTGTCTTTCCTCTTTCTTTTGATTGTGTGCTACAACAGTCCGTTTCATCATGGAGAGAAACCATCAAGTGAGAAGCCTGGCTCATCTCTTTGATAGTTTGGAAATGGCCTGCAGAACAGATGTTAAACTTTACAACTTGGGACAGTTAAATCATAGCAAGCTTTATAAGCCTTCAGAGAAAATGAAACAGGGACGATGGTACTCTGCCAGGAAACAAACTAGTTTCATGACAGAAAGAAATCAATTTCCAACTGAAAACGAGAGAGCAAGGAAGATTAGAAAATTTTCAGGTGATTTTTGTTCCAGCATCCCTCTGCTTTCAGCACAGGCTGAATCTTCCTGCCCTAATAACAGACATCCACGGTCACCTGTGACGGGTGTTGGTGACTCAGAAAAGTTTTTCTACTCCACTGGAAATGATAAAGTTGAAAGCACTTTAAAAGAAAGTAGAGGAGGGAACTGACAGATTCCATATGTGTCTCAAAAGAGTCGATTTAGATGTGTCAGATTACAGTGCTGAAAAACAAACCAGTTAAGGACAGCCGAGAGCGTGTTATGGAGCTTGCCAAAGAGCAATACCAGTTCATACCTTCATATCTGGCTGCTATAACAAAAACTCAACAGTTTAACAAGTTCCTACATTTCCAGGAGTTCATAGCAAAGCACGGAATGTTACAGAACGATTTCACAGGCAGTAAAGTGTCAGAGCAGCATGAAAGCAAGCTGGCTAAGGTAAGAAAAAGAGTCTCCAAGTTAATGGAAAGGTAAATTTTGTGTTATATTTCTGGGTGGTTTGGCTATGTGTGTTTCAGGAAAATGCAACGAGTTTAGGTAAAATCAGCCCTCTCTTCTTGTCAGAGAAATGATCCCATGTGTTTTCATAGTTGTATACTTGTAAGACACACCTACTATATGTTCCAAAACCCCGAGCCTAAAACTGTACACCACTGTTTACCCTTCCCTCCTTTGTCATGTGGAAATGTTGTGTTAAGTACACAGCCAAGCAGGATCTTGCAAGCTAGTCATCTGCATGGGAAAAATCATACGGTCGGCAGCTCTGTAGGAACCGTATATTTAGCATCTTGTCCAGCAGCACATTTGAGATAATTTGTAAAAGAAGGTACCTTCTCTATGTGTGCTGTAGACGATCTGGTTACGTACAGACAATAGCTGCACTCTGTCAGCCTTCTCGTGAGGAGTGGGATGGGGAGGGAATGACGGCTGATGGAGAAAATAGAGGTCAGGCTTGACTGAAACAGTCATCCCAATAGTGGTGCTACATATACCAGAAACTGGCAAAGAAATGATCAAGCAAATAAGTAGTGGTCTTGTATACCTCCAACATGGTACCAAAGCTTTTCAAGAAAAGTTATGCAAAACGGGGGAAGTGAGGCAACAAATTCATTCAACCTACTTGTGGGTATAACTCTTGGAGAAACAGCATACTCCGTGTTCCACTGGAATCTAGGAGATATCATCTGCCAGTTAACCAACTTGCCAAAAAAGTTGGCTACTTCCCACCTTGGTAAATATCCCCAAACAACCTTTCTCCTGCACCACTGGGCTGAGAGGCCTGAGTAAAAGGAAGAAGGGATGGGGGAATACAGAAGAGGCAAAAAGCTGTATTATAGCAAGATAACAGCTTGATCTTGTAATTTTTAAAGCCATTTTTCCCAGAAGACATTTTCCCCAGAAACAATTTGAATCAGTACAATTTTTGTGAGATAGGGTTACTCTGCTAAAGTTTAGCAGAAAGCTGTACTAACTAGCAGTGATGGCAATCTTTGCCCTTTGATTAAATGGTCAAAATTTCTATCAGCCTTGGTTTGAAACAAGGATATTCACAAAGTGAGAAACTGCCATAGTCCATTATCTACCTAAGAGGCTCATTGTGAAGAAGCTAATCTTAGGAACAGAGCACTTTGAAGTGAGGCCAGCAGCATTCTAGGGAAAATGTTCCCATGACAGAGGAACACAGAGCAGAGGTTGCCAAAGAGACCCTTTCTTTCTCTCTCCAAGGTTTATTACTCTGAGCTGGTATGTATAACCATGAGACTGTAGGTGTATGTTTTTAACTCTTCCTTAGCTAGGGTTTCTCAGGTTATTTCTATGTTAATTATGTTTCTCTGAGCTAACAGTTGCTTTAAGCAATGCAACGTGTTCCAAAGGGTGCTTCTTCCAAACCTGGAGATGATCTGTTGAAATCAGTGGAGATGATAGACTAATTTATACGTATGGAAAGATTGGCTGTAAAGATGTAAGCAAGGTATACAACAATAAGTTGAGGCATAATGTAGTAATTGTCTTCTGCCACTCAAATCTGTCTTTGTTTTCTACTAGTCTTTTTGATGATTAGTACATCCTGTCTTGTTGGATGTGAGTGTTCTTCTTGCTGATGATCAAAATACAGGATTCATGCTATGACCATGACTTGATCTGGATTTTCATGGTATCTCTTAGTGCATACTGTCAGGAGAAATGACATGAACTTGAACAAAGTAATACATTCTGACAGTAACTGGTTTAGAGCACCTTCTGCACATGCTGGTATGTAGTCGTTCATTTTGATGATTGTACAGGAATCCCAGAAAATCTGTGGCTGTGATCCCCTCCATTTCAAGTGACTACAGGTTGTTGATAAAGTATTTGAAGATATATGCCACATCTCTCTGATGTTTGGTGATATTCTGAAGGAAATCAAGGTAAGAAATATTCCTAAGCTTTAGCACAATGTAAGCCAAATATACCGTAGCTATTGTTCTAAATACATTACCTCACAGTGCCCTTTGCCATTTTTTTCTCAGTGCATCTGGGACCATTTTAGCTACAATGAGGAAAGCGATTGTCCCAGGGATTTGTATTCTGCAGGAGACTTTTCTCTGCCCGCTTGCTCACACGTTAAAATCAAACATACGAAACAAACTTCATAGGCTCATAGCATCATTTGTGGGTTTTATTTAATCATTTGTGGTCTCAAAGGGGATGGCTGATTTCTTCCTCATTTTTACTCCTTCTCCCATTGTACATAGGTAAGCAAACAAGAACAGAGAATAGAAGTGTTAGGATATATGCCTCTATAGAAAGTTGTTTTCCAGTCTGCTCAGTGATTTCAGCTGACACCATTTCCATCTATAAGTGTCATCGTGTTAATGGAGAAAGGAGAAATCACAAGGAATTGCACAACTCTGCAAATCATCTACAGATTCACAGGCCACAAGGCTGGAACAAATAGCACTGGAGAGAAAGGTGAATTGGAAATTGCTTATATTCAGTGGTTCAGGAGCAGGCTGTTTGCAGTCACTGCTTTCATTCATTCAAATTAGGGCCATGACTATGTGTGTGCTAAGTGTGTCTCTCGCTTTTTTTTTTTTTTTTTTTTTAAAATAGCTGACCAGCAAACTGTACTGCATAGCTATAGAAGCCATGTGATTTTGTCTTTAGTGTGTTCCCAGTTCTGCTTCTGGCCCTACTGGTGAGACGACAAGCCCTTGCATGTGTCCCAGTGTTCCTACTGTGACTTTATGCCTTTTAATTAACCATATAGCAATGAGCCGTGGCTCTTTCTTCCCGCAGTGTTCCCCAGGTTACAAGACAGCAGCATCACTTGCAGGATTCACATTTGCACTTTCTCAAATGTTTCTGTATGGTCAGGAGAGAAGGGCAGGCAGCTTTTGGGGAAGATGTATGAGTTTTTTCCCAGGTTTCCCCTAATGTACTGCACGAGTTACACAAATAGACACCAAACATCTGGCTACCAATTAAGCACTTTGATAAAAGCATTATTAAAAAAAACCCCCAAAACCCACAAACAAACCAATGCCCCCAAAACTCTAACCTTCACTAACTTTTTCTGAAACTCTAGCTCTAATTCTACAATCGTTAAAATGTTTTGGAAAAAAAAAAAAAAAAGGGCTAATTTTTGGTGAAAGTAGTTAGTGAATTGCTTTTCCACCTCTCACTTTGACTGACTTATCAGGCAGTTTCCTATTCTTCCTTTCCTTTTGATTTTTTGCTGTGCTGAAGGATGACACTTGAAATCCTTTCTTTGGGGAACAAATCTGTTTCTCCTCTTGGGCACTTGAGACAGTGACTTGCATGTGGAACACAACTAAAATATTATAGGTGAAAAATGAAGTTGCACTCTAATTCTGTACACTGTGATGTGGTGCTAGTGATGGTAGAAATTCGACATTGATTCTCCCAGTGATAACTGAGGTGGGGGGGAAGTCGTACCTCTATATTTGATGACAAAATAGTTACCCACTAAAATGCAGCATTTATCGGCAAGATAAGGGAAGCGAAGACAGGCATTACAGGCAAGAAATCCTTGAGGGAGAGGAGCTGGTTGGGTAAGTGAACTGCACTGAGAATGACATTGGCATAGTCAAAATCCAAATGATCACTTCTGGGTTTTGAACGAACCCGTGTGTAGTAGCATAAGTAAACCTTCTGTCACAGCACAAAAAGTATGATTTTCCTGGAGCCAAACTGAAATAAGAGTCTGTAATCTCTGGACTATGTTAAGCATTTTCAGATGGGCTTCTTTCCTCTTAATTTATTTAGGGTGAGTATGAGCTGTACATGATGATGCTTCTGGACTCTGCCTATAGAACAATGCAAGGCAGTATTTACTTGCCGATATTACCTCCTTTCCTTGGTAATGCTTCAGAGAAATTAAGTATTTGAAGTCAGATATCGTCACTTTCTGACCTTATCTTTAACATAGGAGATCTAGTGCTTGTCCTTTGCTTCATTGCTTACAACAGTTTCTGTAGGAGCAGCACACAGCAGAGCAATCTGAGACAGCAGCTGCTACAGAATGAGCAGAGCACTGGCTGAATGGCCCATGCTGGATTTCAGAAGCATCAGACCTATTGTCCTTCTGTCTCCCCTTTGGCAGGACCTCATCAGGCTTTGTGCCAGCTTTACTGAAGAAGTGCTGCTGCAGAGGGTGACATTGGCCTCAGGCTGCCAGGAGCAGTGCCGCACACCCCTTCCGCCTGCCTCTCCCACCAGTGACATCTTACTTCTGGTAAAAAGAAGAGGCGACAGGAAAGGTGTGATCCAGTATGGAAGTAGAGGGAAACACAGAGGCGGTCAAGCCCTGAGGACAGAGCCATCCCTGACTGGCCCTTCCCAGCTCCCCTGGAGCCTCTTCCCACCCTGCCCATGGCACAGGACCTCATTTCAGTAAAGGCCAAGGGATTTGGCCTTTCAGGGAAGGCCAAGGGATTAGCCCCTGCGGATGGCCTGTCCTCGGTAAAAATCTTTCTTCTTTCTTAATATATATTTTTGATCCTGCCCTGCCCTGTCTTTTGTACCAATCACACTGGGAAACACGGTTTAGCTCTGAGCAGAACAAAGGCTTTCTTTTGCTATTCTTGACTGACCCCCACCAAAGAGCTTCTGTCGCCACAGAGAAGTCTCCCGGCCACGCAGACTGAAGCCTGTATTGTTAAATTTCAGATTGTGTCACTTCTGCTGGGACATTGGCTCTGTTCCCTATCATGGAGGCAACAAAGCCTGCGCTTTTGATTGCCAGTGTCCTGTCCTCTAAGACAGCACTTGGTTTGGCTTCCTTCTTTTGACTAGCTTATTCTCAAAGTTTCTGAGGCTCCTTGTCTTCTTTGGATTGACCTAGTGTTTCCATGTGTCTGTTATGTGCCCCTGATCTTTTATATCACTGCTTCCAAATCTCCTTACTCCCGCTCCAAGCCCTGATCTGACTTGCTACCCTCAATGGTTTAATTCTAGACCTCTAAACTTCAGGCTTGAAAACTGTCCTATCAGGAGATCTTGCCTACCAGCTGTCCTGTTCTTGACTGAGCCACTGGCTGAACCTGAAGGATTAAGTCACTTTTCTCACTAAGCTGCTGGTTCTTCTTACCCATCCTTTTTTTCTTGTAAATGTTACTCTAACTAGGCTAGATGACTTAAGAGTTACATCTTTGCAATTGTTGTTTCCAGTTTATCTGGTGTATATACATTACAATATGTACACTGTGCTTTCAAAATATAGTTTGGATGGTTCTGCAGTTAAGATACTGAGTGTGAGAGAAACTCATGTTCACTAGTTTCTGCTAGTGTAAACAGGAAGATCATTAACAGTGGCCCAGTACTCTACATGTCTATAGAGAATTTGTGATGTGTTACCGTGGGATAAAGTCAAACTGGCATGAATTTAATATGGATCAGGGGCATAGTGTGGAATATTTATAAAGCACACATATGCAAATTTTATCTGGGCTACAGAGATTGATTTTTGTGCAAGCTTTTATAAATATTTTAGAGGTAAAGGGGAAAAATATGACATTTATCTTCTGCCAAAAGGCTGAAAGGGAATAATGATAAACATCCTAGAATGATCTAAAGGAGTTCTTGAGAGACTGGGCAGCTATAGGTATAAGAAGCCAATACCCTGTAAGACACTTCGCTTCTGGATAGCAATCTGTTTCCAGAGAAGTTCTGAGTAAAGCAGAAAATAAATATGGCAAAAATTATGGTAATAAGGTGTTCTAAAGGGTCTGAAGGAAAACCGACGCAAAAGAACCTCAGCTGTTGAGATTTTTCCTGTTAGTATGATCAAAATGTGCTGATGTCTAATGAAATCAGGTGCATAAGATCTTTCTTACACTTCTTTCCCTTACACTTCTTTGACACCTTATCTGAAACCAGTAGATGTCAGTGGGAGACTTTCTAATGCTGAAGAAACCTAGGAAACTGCCAAATCATCTCTATGAGTCTGTGACTGATTCTGTCACTGTCAGAGTCACAGCGCTCTGGTGTGTTAAAGATGTCTCAGGGGATGGTACATGAAACCCTTCAGCTGGCAGAGACATGATAACTGGATTTCATGCTTATCATGAGTAGGTTAAGCCCTGAATCATGTGCTTTCACGTGCCCTTCCTAAGCTTCTCTTTAATCTTCACTGTATCAGTCCTGGATGCTCTAGTTATCCATACAATAGTCCAGTCCCTTTTGGGTGCTTGCTGGGTACTTTGGTTCAGTAACAGCAATGAGTTTTACAATCTATTTATTTACTGCTGGAGGAAGTAGTGTCTTTTGATAAGACCTTTGATCAGCGGAATCTGTATCAGGACCTTTGAGTAAGATAAAATTTAAAAATCTGGAAAGTTGTGGAAAAGCAAAAAGAAAAGCTGACTGATGCTGAACTGGGAAATCCTGTGAAATGCCATCAGAGTAAAGCACAGTACAACTAGTCTGACCGTAATATACCTGCATTTTACGCCTTTATTGAAAACCTGTACTCAAAGCACAGTTTTCCTCCAGAGCATGCGAACATACCAGTTAGCAAATTACAATGTGGTAAATAATAAGGAAATAGTGTTTAAGCGGTGATGCTAAATGCTTTCTGCGTGTTCTCGTTGAGGAAAGAGGAAGATCTAAATCTGCTTTCTGTGCAGTGTCTCAGTGTCTCACTGTCCTGCTCCAGGCTGTGGGCAGTTGTTAGCTTCACCGTACTCCTGTCACTGGCCTCTAACTCACTTACGCAAACACACCTTCAGTAGGAGCATTGTTTGAACATTCAAACCAGTTTCTGCCTTTTTTTTTTTTTTTTTTTCCCCTCATCAAACTGGCCCAAATTCCTCCCTAGTGTAACTGCCTTCCCGTCAATGAATGTGTGCCTGAATGCAGCTGCCCTGATTATGTTTGTTTCTACAGCACGGTACAAGTTTTGAATTCCAGAGCTTTGCAGCCAACCACTAAAAAAGCCGTAAAATCAGTCATCGGCTCCGGGTCTCCCGCAGGACTAATGAATAAAACAATCAGAACTCTCTAGGCCAAGGCATATCTGAGGAATGGTTTTGCATAAAATGAGCTAAAAGACATTTAAACAGTGGGTAAAGGTTTCTACCCTTCTCCTCCCTACCAGGTACTAATTTAAAAAATACTTACTCCGTTAACCTCAAACTTTCCCTCCCTACCTTCATCAATTACACCTTGAGGATTCAACACCAGCCACGTCAGAAAGATGTAAATGTTGCTGTTCTTCTTTTTGTGTTACAGCTGTATTTAGAACCCTAAACGAAGAAATTTGGGGCAAATGTGCTAACATGTGCTGGCACTATAGAGAAAAAAGGCTCTGTAAATATTGTGGTGGGGTTTTTTGGGGTTTTTTCTTTTTTTTTGGTGAGGTAGGATGCTAAGCAATTAAGAAAGTATTCAATACAAGTTAACCTGAAATGAGAACTTTACAGTTTTCCCAGAGGAAATAATGGAGATCTGTTTATGTTTTTAAATTGAATAAAATGTTTTCTTAATCTTTGCTAAAAAATAAGGCATTATTTCCATCTCTCCAGTTAGCATTTCTGTGAGGCCCTTCCAGACCAGTAGCTATCCTGATCCACAGAGTGGGGACATGCTCTCTAACATTTTCAGTGGCTCACAGGAAAGGACGGGGGTTTTGAGAAGCTAGTGGCTCTTAGCCCCAGGACAGGAGCAGCCAGAAGCATGGCCAGGCGCGTTCCCCACGTGAGGCAGTACATCACTCAAGCTGGGCTCATGCTCTTTTCCTCCAGCCTGCCTCATGTGTCATCAGAGCTGTCAGCTCTCACTGGACCTACTGACTGCGCGCTGATACTGCCCCGCAGACCAGAGGGAGGCAGAGGGGGGCTGGCTGCCCATGTCAAGCTGCTTGGAGAGTAGGAAATTTAGGTGTCCTGGGGTCACAACAGGCAGTCTTTAATTGTTGAAACATCATCATTAGCCAACACAGTGGCCTAGTCCTGAATCTGACAGCATGGCATAAAGCGGTTATATTGCAAATGTGGCTAATGAACTACTGCAGGCTCTGAAAGCCCCTCCCAGCTCCAAGGCAGCCCCCAAGTCACCAAGATTTTCTTGACCTGCTCACTGCACCAGACAAGCCAGGTCGCACCAATAGGAGCTCTCACACAGCAGAGACAGACCAGTTCTTCCTCTCCCCATTCTCACTCCCTTTGCTGGTGCCTTCCTTCCCCTCTGCCTGCTCTGCAACTGCAGAGCCTTGGAGGTGTAGCCCTTCACCCTGGCATCTTTCCTGGCTGCTCCACTTTCCATAGATCCCCTTGCGGACAAACACCAAGAGGTGAATCAAGGTGTAAGAGACAGTTAAAACAGTATGACCTTGAGTTGCACTGTCACATGGGAAGAAAGCAGTTTATTTGCATTAGTCCATGCCCTTGGAACAAAGGGCAGTATTAGTCTGTGCATGTAGCTCCCCTCCTTCCCTAGATGAGGAGCTGGCAAGGCCCCATAATACAGCTCTGGCTGCAGCAGCACGGACACCGACAGGCTGCAGATGAGCTCGCTGACAAGCTGTGAAAAGCTGAAAAGGTCTTTGACTTGAATAAGACCCTGGCTGGGCAGGAGCGTGAGCTGGCCATGTAAGATCTTGTAGGATCACGTTATTGACTTGTTTTAGTGAGGTGAGTGGGTGAGGTGGCAGTGAAGTTGGCCTCTAAAATTCCGAAGTGGATTTTCTGGACTCTCCTAAGGGAGTACAGCATGTTTATTCTGCTCCTTGCGTGATGTTATCTGTTCTCCATGCCGGGATGCAGTAATTTCCTCCTTGGCTGTGTTCCCGTTGTGTCTAGAGCCCGACTGTATTTTTGCATGAAGTGCTGAAGGGCCTTGGTTGGGTGGCTGTGAAAGGTGAGTGTCATAGCTCGTGTGCCAGTGTTCAAGCTGGTGGAAACGAACTGTGGGCACAGTGAGTGTGGGTACCAACTGAACTGGGGGGATGTGGCGGGTGCTCCTGGTCTGTACTGCTTGGCTTGCCTAAGTCAAGCTTGGGTATGTCTCCTGAAAGCACTATGGACACAGCCTTAGATGCCAATTAGCTTTCTGCTGCCAGCTCTGTCCTTTAAGTAGTACATGTATTTTTATACTTTCAGAAACCTGCAGAAACATGAGACAAAGAGGGCAGCATGAAAACTTGTGTTTCTGAACAGCTTGAATCTATGAGGTATAAGGTTCTCAAGTGGGAGGAAATGAGCGTACTAGAGACTGAGAAGAAAGAAACAATGGTTTATGCTGGGAGGGTTGGAAAACACTCTTAAAGAAATAGAGGCAAGACATCATTAATTCTGAGCATGTCCTAGCAATGTTTATTGAGAAATACTGGTGTCCAGTCACTACCACAATGGACCCAGTAGCACTGAGATTGACACTCAGCAGTCTTTGTTTTCTCCTCTGAGAACATAATATGTGCCTAGTCCGTGCGCTTCTATGATCACCACAGTGTCCAGCCTCTGAGGAGGCTTGTAGGTTGATCCTCACTGTGTCAGATACTGCTCTACAAACATAGGGGTTATTTCTGCATTCATGTTATGAGATTGGGGTTTTTTAACCAAATATACATTAAGCAACTACGGAATCATTATTTTTAACCTGTTGTAGTTCTCGGCTTGGAGTATAGGATGGTTCTGGGTGGGATTTTCAAGTATCCCAAGCTGGTATCATCTACCCTTGAAATGAATACTGAAATGCCTAGTAACTTCAAAGGGAGAGAGATAGGACAGTCCTGGTTCCCTTTGAAATTCCATTTCTAGATGCTTAAATAACTGAACATTACTGCAGATTATTCACTGAGGTATATAAATGACCATAGCTGAAAACACATTTTAGACAGAGAAAGGAAGGTCAGGCTTAAGGCTAGGTTGAGAAAGATGTCTATGATGGATTGTTGATATCAAGTAATTGATTTTTAATAAAATTACAAATATTAACATGAATACTTCTTTACAGAATAATGTTATTTTTTGGGGTTTTTTTTGTAATTTTCTAGGCTCCATCATTATTAGTTGAGCTCTCACTGTCATTGGTATTGTACAAAGCAAACAGTGAGGGACAGACTTGTATTGAATATTGTGCAATCCAAGGTACAGAACTTGCAAAGATTTGTTTATGTGCTAAAATTTGCATGCTGAGAGTGGCCTCTGTGAAGACCACTTAAACTATAAAAGTCAGATGCTTGCAAATTTCTGCAGGATTAGTGCATTCAGCATTTAAAAACAGTATTCTATTTCTACTGGCAGTTGTGCAGTTAGAAATAGCGCATGATCTTAATAAAGGCACTTTTAACCTGTCCTTGTCACTGGTTACGCTGATAAGTGTTCCAGCTGTGTGAAGTGAGGAGGTAATTTCATGCAGCTAAATAGACACTAAAAGTACAGTCAGCATGAGCAGGGAATAATGTGTCACTCTTAATGGTGGGCAAACAGCAGTTGTTTACGTAGAGCTTATGTTTGGCTAAGCATCTAAAAGGTCAAACATTTCTCCAAACTTTCTGTCCCTTGAAGCAAAGTAATACCTGTTGACAGGACATCAAATTAATTAGTTAATTGTATGGAGAATAAAACAGAGCTGCCAGAAAAACTGGAAAAAAACCTGTGAAAAACACATAACATGAAAATTGCCTGAGTCTGTATTTCTCCCGTCACCAGTGCAAGTAGAGGTACAGCCATTGTGTTCTTGTACTATGCCTGGCTGCCTTTAATTTGAATGATATGTTTAAAATTATTGGTTTTTCTGCCAAATTTTTCAACCACCTCTTTGCATTACTACATAAGAGTACAAGACAGAAGTCTGTCACTTGTTTCTAAAGCAATTAGCAGGCCTCCAGCATCAGAGAGCTTTTGGGGAGGAGGTTAATACCTCTTGGTTAATATAGACAAATTTACTTGGTATCAAGATATTAAAACAATCAGTAGCAGCAATTCGTTATGACTTTTTTTTTTTTTTTTTTTTTTTTTTTTTTTTTCTGGCAAACAGGACATCTTAGGCTCCATGTGCCTTCTGAAATCTTCCTGTGTATGCTCTGTAGGATACGCTCCCACAGCATGGTAACAAATGAGAATATGAAATCTGGTCCTCCGAAAAAATAGCCACTCTGAGAAGTTCCTCTCTTTGCTTTTAAAAAAGAAATATGAATATTCAGAAGGTGTTTAAATATAAATTACTGGTTTCTAGAGCAGGGTTTTTTCCCAGCTGGGCTTTGTCTGTACTGTAATGAAAAGGAACAGTCAGGAGGTGGCAATGTTGTACAGTAGTTCCAGCAGGAGCCAGCCACCGCAGCAAGGAAGGGAAACCTCTGCTGCTCCCCAGGTAGCCATGAGGGAAAATGGAGCGGCCCCTCCGGGCCACTGGAGAGTTGTCCCTCCAAGTATATCTTGGCTGAATGCTTGTGTAGGCTTACTGAGTTTTTATTATTATTTGTTACAGCAATTCAACATTTAAAACCCCTCATTTGAAAGGGCAAACCCATTATAATTTAAGAAGAGCAATCTAATTAAACTAGTGCATTTCCATATTCTTTTAAAAACATGATTTCATAATGCTGCATAAGTACAACGTGTTCTTTCCCACACAGATTGCATTTTTAAAAAAGATAAGTGGGTCTGATGCATTTGCTTTTGCTGGAATGTTGTGTGACAATTTAACTGATCTGTTACTGCCTTTTCAGGCTGAAACTATGAAAATCAACTCATTGAACACGTTTCTCCAAAGCCAAATGAAAGTAAGTTGTTTCCTTAGAACCCACTGTGGTTCAGCCATAATGCAAACTAGTTTATGCGTGAGTTACCTTCAATAGGTCTAATCCCAAATCACGGGGAAGCTTCTCTTTGGCTTCAGCAAATTCCAGATTAGGCCTGCTGTGCTTTGACTGCTGTGCTTTGACAGCTAGAATGTTAAAAGGTACCAGATATATTTCTACCCCTTTTTTTTTTTTTTTTTTTTTTTTTTTTAAATGCTTTGGAGAGCTATTAGGGTACTTTGATCTGAATATGTAAATCAAAGCTGCAAAAGCTCCCTGCTTCCAACTGTACTGAAGGCACTGGAATGAGGTAAAAGAGCCTGTGGTAGATAACTCCAGCATATAAAATCCATGGAATAGCTCAGCAAGAATAATTTGGAAAGACTTCTGTAAAATTTAGGGACTAACAGATGTCTTGAGTGAAGGAAAGTGAGTAATAGTCTGAATAAAACTGATATTCTGCTGCACGCTCTGAAGTCTGAAGCCCTGTGTTAGTAGCCAAAAGGGCAGGCATCATTTCAGATGTTAGAGAAATGTGAAGTACAAAGCTCTCTGCATCCAAACAGAGTTTCATCTAGCAGCTCAATCTAAAAGCCAGAAATGGACATGTATGCTGAAAGACAAAATCAAGTCATCTGTATCAAAGTAATTGGTTTAGCAAAAGCAATGCGATGAACACCCTTTCTTGTTTACATGGTAAGACCTAGTTTTACTGCCTGTTGAATTTCCCTCAGGGTGCAAAAACTGGCAAGAAGTGAGGCTGTATGTCAGACTCAAAGACATGTGTAACTTGAGATGTAGTGCTAAATTAAAACTCCTGTCACACAGGAACTACTTACTATAATTTATGTCAAGGTTAATGGAGTAAAAAGTACTGGAGTATTTTAAATGCTGATCAGACATGTTGCCAATTAGTATCACTGCAGATTTTTTCATATGTACTGAAGGATATTTCAGTGTTTCTCAAAATTTATGTCTTTTTTTACAGGAAGTTGAAGGAAGTATCACAGAAACTATAGATAAACTGAGAACCACTCAGGAAAATCAAAGGTGAGTCTGAACTGTTCAAATATCTGTGTCAGTGTGGTTACACAGAAAGTGTTGGAGTGATGGAAATGCCTGTGGTAACAACTTGCTAGGCCAAAGTAAGACAGACTAGTTATTAATAGCAGCTGTGTTCAAGTACCGGTTGTAGAGCACACAGAGTAGCAGCTGGGAGTCATAATCAGATATTATAGATTTGACTTCAATATGGCCCAGAGTGTTAAATAAGAAAAATTAACAATTGGAATTATGCATAGTGTTTGTTTAACAACCCTGATTGCTTTGGTTGTTTATTTAGGTACAGAACAGACACATTATGCTACTTGTTAAAGCCTTTTAGGTTTTCTGATAGAGCCCTGCTAATAGTATTTTACACCTGATGTGGGGGAGTTCAGTCCCTTGTCTGATCTGCCATTGCTCACTACTGCCAGTTTTTGTAACTTGTTTGTGAAGTGAAGTGAAGAATTTTTTTGTGTTGGGAGTTGGTTTGCGATTCCTAGACGTGTTTCACATAAACAACCTTTTTGGGTTTTTGGGGCGTTTTGGTTTGGTTTGTTTTAAAACTGTGATTATGGGGTCATCTCAAGCATTTGAGGTAACATGTTTTAAGAAGTTAAAGCATGCAGCTTTAACTGCTTGTCAGAAATAAATACTGAATGTATTTGTTGCTGTGGTGCTTTCAGTATTACGGTTTAGCCCAAGACTGTTTATTCTTGCTATGTTCCAAAGCCTTGAAGGAAGAGCCATCCCAGCTGAAACAGCATGGAAGAGAGGCTGTCTCTACTTACTCACCCACTGTTAATGCCATGAAATGCACATGCTCAGGTAGGTATAGATTTCAACATATGTGGCATAGCTTCAGATTGGTTGTGAGTTTGTAGTGCTACTCACAGGTTTGCTTTTTGTATCTGCAATACAGTTTTACAAAAACTGAGCAAATATCAGCCATAACTAAGGTTCCATATGAGTTAAAAAAATATATCTGTAAAATAGCTGAAAAGTCTAGTTTAGTGTCAGAACAGAAGGTAGTTCACTCATGTGCCCTGCTACCGTCCACAGGCATTTTTGCACCTACAATTCATTGGCATAAGAAATCACCGCATCTGGGCAAATCAGGTAGTGGCAGGCTGGAATCAGTTTAATTCCTTAGCTTTCTGTGTGCCTAATTTGTTAGTTTATATCTGCACGTGTAATGCAAATGATTTAATCTTTCAGCTGGAGGTGGATATTGCGGGTTAGTAAAAGGCCTGAACACCACACAGAAAGGCTCACTGACCGTAGTGCATTTTGGGTCAGCCTTTTAGGATTGCAGAAATTATGGAGTTGTCTCCCGTTGTTATAACACAACGCTATCTAAGAGAATGGTTTCTCAAATTTAGATGGCAAGTGGTGTTTTGTGCCATAGGGCCCAGAACAGTCACTGCAGGTTCCTGTTGTGTTTGTCTGTGAGCTATACACTTTCATGCACAGTTATGAGACTGTTGCTAAAAATCCAAAATAATACTTCTGGATGCAAAAAACCAAGATCCATTAATACAGAAAAGAATTATTCTGTTTTTATCTTATTGCCAGCATTTGTTGTTGAAGAGGTGTTTTATTTGCTGACAAAGGCAGAAATTTTTACTTTTATATTGTATTAGGAAAGTAAGAATTTTTTTTTTTTTATAAAGAAGACCTGAGTCTTAGCAAAAAAGAACCCTAAACTCATATCTTATGAAAGATTTTCAATTAACTTTTGTCTTAAAATAGAAAATGATGAATTCTAGGAGTCTATGGAATCTTAAAATTAAGGTTAATCTTCAGTTAATTTACTGTTTCTGTCTCTTTGATTAAGTCAAGAACTGCCAATGTCAGTTTTCACAACATATGTACAGTTATAGTAGACTTTTGTTGTTGGAGGGTGGCTGTCTGAATAGCTCTCAATTCAGAAGCTGCTACCTAATGATCTAAGACCACTAATATATGATAATATCATGAACATGGAAAGTAATCCACTTTATGGTATGAAGTTACTGTATATTATGTAGTTAAATTTTCCTGGATGGATGCATTCATTAAGCTTAATGAGGGGAAGGGGAGGAATTGGAAGAGAACAGCAGTAAAGCAAAGCATGAAATCTAAATAAACCGTCTCTCCACAAACAGCATGGAGAGCACTTACAAGACAATGGCATATATCTGGCCTCCTGCTTAAATTTGCAAGACTTGCTTTGCCAGAGCTGAGTGCTAGTAGATCTATAAGTTTATGGGTGACTACAAAATTATATGCAAAATTACATGGAAGTGTGTTGGTTACTGATAGTTACATTCCCTTCAGGAACTAAAGAAGAGTCAGGGTAGCTGAGGTGGTAAGGATGGCATAAAGGACCTGCATGAATAGGAGAGTCCTTTGATCCTTCCCTTCAAAAAGATATTGACAGGTCATGGTCTAGGAACATGCACAACAGGAAAGGTACAAACAGGATGATAAAACATTATCACACTTGCATCTCCTTAGAAATTACAGAACTGTGCATGAACTTACTTTCTGGTATTTCTTTGATTTTGAAATAAGAGTTACATGGCCTGCAGGCTGGCAACTAAGCACCGCAGAGCTGCTTGCCCACTCGCCCCCATGGTGGCATGACTCGTGTGTTGAGATAAAGACAGTTTAATAGCTAAAGCAAAAGCCGTGCACACAGGCAAAGCAAAACAAGGAATTCCTTCACTGTTTCCCATCAGCAGGCAGGTGTTCAGCCATCTCCAGGAAAGCCGGGCTCCATCACACATGACGGTTACTTGGGAAGACAAGCACCATCACTCCCAATGTCTCCCCCTTCCTTCCTCCTCCCCCAGCTCTATACGCTGAGCATGACGCCATACGGTGTGGGGTATCCCTTAGGTCAGTCGGGGTCAGCTGTCCCGGCTGCGTCCCCTCGCAGCTCCTTGTGCCCCCCCAGCCTCCTCGCTGGTGGGGTGGGGTGAGGAGCAGAAAAGGCCTTGACTATGTGTCAGCCCTGCTCAGCAATAATGAAAGCATCCCTGTACTATTGACACTGTTTCCTGCACAAATCCGAAATATAGCCCCATACTAGCTACTGTGAAAAAAAATGAACTCTATCCCAGGCAAAACCAGCACAGCAGGTCGGGTAATGTACTTAAAAGATAAAAGTCAATGACAGACCAAACTTGGAAGAAAACAAAGCACAGCTCTGTCTGAGAGGATAATAGGATGTATTTTGTAAGAAGTTAAAATTTGGGAACATTATTAACATGGAATAATTGGTCAGCCAAAAGGCTATTAGAAATAAAACATCAAGGTAATTAGTAGTAGATATAGTTGAATACAAGGTTAATTAGTCTCCTTTGTATGATGTTAATTATTAAAAGTAATCAGCCCTGGGATACTTACAGAAGCGCACTCACTAAATGTTTTAAAAAATGTAACAGAAAGACTTACATTATACTTCCAGCAGAGCTTATGTATAAACCTTTTAAAGATACACAGTCTTGGCATAGTTGCATAATAAGATGCTTTATAAAATGAATGTCCAAAATTCTACCCCTCCCCCCAAATATTATGAATCACATTTCTAGAGCTGACATTATTGTCTTTCTCCAGGACAGATCAGGGAGACTGAAACATTAAACAGTAGCATGAGATTTCTGAATCAAAGCCTATCTCAAGGCATAATTAAAGGAGGGTGTCTAATTATCTGAAGTCAAAACTGTATCATCCTTTGCCCTTAATGCACATAAGATAACTTAGATGACATTTAATTAGAGGCAAAGCATGGATTAAGACTTATTAAATATCTACAGTAGAAGCTTCCCTCAGGTGCTAAGTGATTGTCCAGTGAATTGGGGCAAATATCTAGCCTGTGTCTGCAGCTAAATAAATAATTTGCAGCAAACAATTTACTTAGCCAAGTTTCTGCTGTTTCTGCAGCATGAATGTGATATCTTCAGGCTTAGCAGGTATCCAATGAAAATCTTTTTATTTCTAATGCTTATTTGAAAAACTAAAAATATTAAAAATACAAAAGTTTGAACACTATTGTTTAGCTGTAAATGTATGGATGAAGTCATATGGTTTTATTTGTTTTCCTGGTTAGATGGTTGTGTCCACAGCTCTAGTGGAAGTAGTGAAATTCCTTTTGGACTTGCCTTTCTGTTCTCATTTGTATTGGTTAACCAATTGGTTAACCGAGAGGTCTCTCGGGCCCTTTTAGAAGATAGCTAGAAAACAACTAAAATATGATGAAATAAGTTCTTTTTAATGTGAGTAAATATTTGTGAGGAACCTCCTCCCCATTTTTATTGCCAGGTCTTAACAGTTCTATGATGTGATCCACGCCTAGGTCATTGTAGGAAAGGAAGGCAGCAGGAAAGCAAACTATGCTGTGGAAAAAATGACGTCCACACTCATCATTATAAAACCTTATCAACCAGTGCCATGGATATAAACCATCTTTACTTTCAGTCCATAATACCAGATCTAGAAAAGTTTTCTCTGTTCTTTAGAAAGGTGTAGAGGTACATCTTTATGTTCTGGAGCTGCTGCATCCAGTTGAGAAGAGCAAGCAGGTAGATGGTAGCTTTCTGCCTAGATCCATTCCAACAAATTTCAGTCATCTAGCAAGATGTTAGGGAGAATAAATCATCCTCTGGAGATGAATCTTTCTCTCTCTATAAGCAACCTCAAGTTAGATGAGTCGGTCTTAGTTCCTTTTGTATGGGTCATAATGGGAAGACTCCCCAGTGCTGTCTGTGTTTACATTGGGATGTTGGCTGTCACTGACTTAGACCTCAGTTTCTGCCCAGTGGTTGTGTTGGTTGTATGCTATACTTTTTTTTAGGAAGGTGTGGGAGCTAATAGAGGGAGTCTTTTTACCTGAAAATGAAGAATGAGTTTCTGAGAATCCAGAAGAAAATAAGCATAATGAAATAAATGAAGATAAATACCACTTCAAATGTACTCTTAACATCTTGGAGTTTTGCAAGTGGAATTCAGTCTTGAAAAACCACTGTTAGACCTTAGAATCAAATATTATAATGCAACTTCAAAATCAGAAATGTGATTTCATTTTTGCATACGTTATTTTGGATAGCTATACTGTCTGCATAAAGAAATATTTTCATATAACATTTTTAGAAAATGTCTAGTGCTAACAGTTGTTCTATTAAATATCTGTGTTCTATACAGTTTTCTTTTGACACTGTCCTTATTTCTTCATGGCTCTGTTCCTTATAGGAGCACCAGCAGGTATTAAATAAACTCTCAGGACAGAACTCACAAATAGAAGTTATTTAAGTAAATCTAACCTATATCTTCTAAATAAGATGCATATACTAGTCTTGAATCAGGTCTTGAACTATGGTGGTGCATACTGGCATATGAACATTGCGTATGTGAGTCTTTTCACGATCCCCAAATTTCGGCTTTCATTTTGTGAAATCTGACTATGGCTGCAGGATTTTTTTTAAAATATGAGTTGGGTTCAGATCAAGTGGAAACATCTTCCTGAATTTGCAGAAAGCCTGAAAAAACAGGTCAAAGAAAAGAACTAGTCCTTTCAATTGGAAGGGGTGGTGTTGTGGATACCTGTAATTAAACTTTTGCTATGAGGATTATTTTTGTTTATCTATATGAAAGAATGTGAAGAAAAAGTACGAAGGAGAAGGATTATACCAGCTGCATAGCTGTATCCATGCTAAAGGAGCATCTTATTTTGGCCCATGCAGGGTCAGCCTGGGGAGAACGGAGTCTTTTTTTTCAGCTTAATAAGAAATCAAATAGAAAGGGGTCGTGGGAACATTCACATTTTGCAGCCAGCAAGACAAACCCAGAGATCTTAATGCACCAAATGGATGTATTTGCATTCATTGGAGGGACACTTAATCAAAGAGACTCATAGACTGTACATCCCAGTTTAACCAGGGTACAGAGTCTACTGCTGGTAACATGGGAGAAGTATTTTTTAAAAACAAACCAAACCAAACAGGAAACAAACCAGCCCATGATTTCCAAAAAGAAGTAAATAAATGAAAACCCCCAGCAACCCAGGGGTCTTGGGATTCCTTGAAGTTGTTTCTTATTTGGGAAAACTAAAAGTCTATTTCAGTTATTTTTTGCTGGGGTTTTTTTGGTAAGGTCTTTTCATCAAATTTTGTGAACAGGTTGTCACTGTAGTAGGTGACATTGCAAGCCATCAAGTTGAAGAAGTTATTTCATAGAGCTAAATTTTTTAGTTTAGGTGCAGATCCATGAAAACCTGTATATACCAGAAGTAAAATATCCTTAACCTTTTTCCTCTACCTTCCTTGTAGCTCCAGCCGCTGTCTAAGAGGAGAGGCACATGAAGGCCAAATTCAGTGGCAGTGCCTGTGGTCTCACAGCATTTCAGTACCTCGCTTGCATTGGATGCCCAAGGGATCCACCAATGAGGCATTACTGTCCCTGTCTTAGACATAGACATCTCAGAGCATGATTCCAGCTTGTCTTAAAAGATGTATTTTAAACTTTTTTAAAAATTTATTTTAGATCTGTAGCCCCTTTATCCTGTCTTCTGAGGAAGAATACAAGAACAGGGATGACTAGGGGAATTAGCAGTGTTTCCCAGCTTCTAGTGAACCACTTTTTGTTTGAATCTGCCATCTGTGCTACTAGTGAGCAGTTAAACAAGCCATGATGAAAAAGGAAAAGAGAAAGACTGTAGTAGTATCTCCATGATTTGCTGCCCAAGGTTTCATTTGGCTGTGGAAACCTGTTATAGAATGACATTGTCACCAAGAAGTGAGAAGGATAGGATTTCCTGTGGGTAACAAGAGTAGTCAGAATTACAACAGTTACTGTTTAAAACAGAAAAAGAGTTGAAAGTAAGCCAGAATCCTTCAGTAATATCTAATCTGTGGAGTAGGAAGGGAATGTCATATAGCAACATATGGTGCTGCTTGCTGCTGGAGACAGCTTTCTGTGGAAAACGCTTTCTGAATTTGGGCCCATGGTGCCAGTTCCCACGTCCTTTTTTAGAGATGGAAAGTGGAAAGCTGTTGCAATTTGCAATTGCCCAGGAATGTACTTTATGAGGGTAACTTAAAATACCATAGCCACAAAGTCTCAAATTCCATATTTATTTATTTATTTTCCTTTCTGATAATTTCAGTGAAATCGGGGCAGGGGAAAGTGATTTGAGCTTCCTTTCAGGGACAATGTACATGTTCATCTCACAATGTAAACCAGCTGTAACCCAAGTCTGATCTGTACTCATGTATGAGTACTTACTAGTATTCTGTGAACAAGAATGTGCGCTTTGAACTCACTAATTATTACAGCAGATTTTTAATAATTCTCTTCTTGTAACCCTCAATTTATCTTTATTGCATTTATGGAATAAATGTAGGAGCTCCCAGAAGGTGAATGTAATATTATTTTGTGCTCACCTCTCATCGGGGACTCTGCCAGAAGTTTACAAACATCAATTAAGTTTCACCATCCTGCCATCTGGGAAATAACTTTTCTTACACCCATGTTACAGATGGATAAACAAACAGGAGCTAAATAACTTGGCCTGGATCATGTAGCAATTTGGGAATAGAGTTTTCGCACTGTCTCCCAGTCCCTCACTCAGGTCTAACCAGTAAACATGCTGCCACTTTGTTTATTTACATTTTGAGGCTGGTTTTAATGAACTAAGTTGCTGTTTCTTTTTCTTCTGAATCGTCCAAAACTTGCCAACATTTTTTTTAAATAAAGCTGGTATTTATAGTTAAAGATTGGTATTTATAGTTAAAGATAATGTTTATCTTCACCTTTGATTGCTTCTAACATTTGTGTATGCAAACAGGATGATAGCAAGCAAAGCACAAATAATTTTTTATGGTTCCTTTTAAGATCTGTTCCCACTGACAACAGTGGCTTTTGGATCAGTTCCTCATGCTCATATTATAAATTGATCTCTCTGGTTCCTCAATTTGTTTTATTTTTTCTTGCACAGCATCCTTTCCATTTTCTAATGTTTTCATGGTGGTAGTTGATAAGGCATGCCCAAGAGGATGAGAAGCTGTGGGGTTTTTTGTTGTGAATTTTTAGGCACTTATTCACCTATGTTGGACTCATTACAACTTTTTTTTTTTTTTTTTTTTTTTTTTTTATTGTACAGTTTTTTCTTCCTGTATTTTTGGTAGCCCCTTTCAGCTTAACAGTGCCATATCTAATTATGGGTGGAAATGGAAAGCTTCTAGTTGTTACAGTTGCTCTCCTTCCATTTCAGCCCTAGGTAATTAAAATTTTCTGTTGTTTTATTTTTTTTAAAGATCATCTCAGTTCTCCGTTATGTGTGATATTAATTGTAAAGGCAGAAGGTCACTCTATGACACTGGAGGATATACTTCCATGTGAAAAATAGGTCATTATTACACTATTGGAAGTTCCTGGAATTATTGCTCCTGGAGGGGAAGTGGTGCCAAAGAGAACTTGGTACCTTACTGTACTGACAACTTCCAAGTTTTCAGGATCTTCTCTCAGGAGAGAACCATCCTTACTAACCTATGAGATTTAGAAATGCCAAATGGTTCTTTCTGATTTTGGCATTGAGACGGGCAATCATTAGAACAGATGGGTAGGTACACTATGATAATTCTCTTTGTAATAAACGGCATTATTGTTTTAAAAATATGTCAGATCATACCTCAAATATTGGCTGAGGGAGCAGTCAGTGGAGTTCTGTTATTACTCTGAAGTGACTGATTACTGTTATGTCTGTCCCCAAATGAAATCCAGTGATATGAACCATACATTAATCCCAGCAGAGTGACTGTATAAAGTATGATTAGCAAGATTACCTTTATATAAAGGAATATAAGTTAATAACATGAAGAAGATCCACATAAGGATTGGAAACTGCCCAAACTGGCCTTTTGCTTCACAAGGGGCTAGCAGACTGTCAATCCCCACAGCAGTCACTAGCTGACAGCTTGCCATTTGGGCAAGTGATAAGCACATCTAATCATGCCCAGGGGCCACCAATGTTTCCGGAGCAGATGGGAGCAGCCATGGGGTGGGAGATCAAAGGACATCTTTGAAGGAAGAAGTGACCAGAAAAAGAAGATTTGAAAGAGAAGATCTGAGGGGTTGAGGAGAAGTAGGAAGTCGAGAATCCCAAATCAAATCCTCTTCTGTTTAAAAATTTTATTTCCTTTGATTGTGCTAAGGAACTAGATACTGGGACTTGAGCTCTGAATGTCAGTCGGTTCCATGTGAACCTTTAGAGTTGAATGAAGTAGAAAGCTTTCTTTTCATCTTTTATTAGTTTTTTCTGTACATTTTGTAACTCTTACCTCTTTAGCTTCTGTCAATAAATGGTTTATTTTACATTTGCCTTGATTTGGCTTGAGCTTAGATTGATTTCGGGGTGATAACAAATGCCAAGATCAATTACTTCTTCTGGGCAGGGAAGCTTAGACTTGACTACAAGTGTTTGGGTTGGGGTTTTTTTGGTTTTTTTTGTTGTTTGGGTTTTTTTTTGTCCTTCCCCCCTCCCCCCCGCCCCCCAGTGTCCAGCAAATCTATTGCTCTTGTTTTCCAAAAGGTGCTGAGATCCGCGCCTGCCCAGCTGCATGGGCCAGTATGCAAGCTGATGATAGAGATCTATGTGGGAGAAGACTCTTTTGGCTAATAGCATTAATTAAGTAGAGTAGCCTGACCCTCAAAGAAGCTGGACATTTAATTTACAAACAGTTTTACAAAGCTGAGTGGGTGATACTCCCTTTACAGAAAAAAAAACAAACCAAACCAAATCAAAACAAACCTGTTACCCTGGGATAACAGTTAGTAAATCCTGTGTATTCTAGACAGTTTTCTTTACCTTAATGGTGAGTCAAGGATCTAACATAAAGCCACCTTGGAAACAGACATGGCACTCCTCTTTCCTACTGTGCTTATGGTGTTTATAGTAATGTTTGTAATACAGATGCTATTTCTAGGATACCAACTTACTGCAAAGTGGAAACCTGAGAATTTTTTTTTTTCTTTTGCATATGCTTGTACCTCTTATAAAGAGTCTTTAATTCTCCTGCACTCTGAAATCAATTATAAACACCACGTAAATATTATTTTTTTCCTGTTCTATTCATGAGAAATTATATTGGGAAAAAAAAAAAAAAGGATCTTTAAAGCCAACATTATCTGCACTCTGATGAAGATGACACAGCCTGAGATTGTTATTTTTTTTTCCTTACCCCATTCTATTCTGATACATCAAACTGCCCTAATCCTGCAAGCTCAAACTTGCAAAATTTTTAAATCAAAATAGTGAGTTGGGTGCCTGAATCACAGAAACACAGATCTGGAACAGTGCTCATGAAACTTAACTGAGTCCCAATACCTGTTCAACCTGTTCTTAAAATCTTGAAAATATAGAGGGTGAAGTAGATTCTCACCCTCTATAACTTGCCTCATCTTGTGTTTCACTTTCCTGACTCTTAGACAGCTAGAACAACTTTCTGAAATGCAACTTGAAGTTATCTTAGGAGTGCATCTGTCTGATTTCTTCTTGCAGTCTTTGAAAGGAGAATTGCCTTTTAATGAGGTTTCAGTCATGCAGTTTGATGGAGAGGAGAAGACTGTGTCCTTCACTAAGTGAAACATCATTTAAATCATAAAAAGGACCAAGGCTTCTGAATACTCATGAAAGCACAAAAGTGACAATAGGCAGTTTGTTCTAAATAAAAGCAGAATGCTTTCAGTGGCAAAACTCTCACCACCGTGCCAGCAGTACTAGGATTTCATTCTCAAGTTTAGTATTATGAGCCAAATGATGAAGAGGGAAGACTGTGGTTATTGCCAGATTGTGCATTATAATGGGTAAACATAGAAAAACGTGAAGAACATCTGCTTCCAAAGGGATAAACCCCAAAGAGAGAGCTTTGGAGTGAGGAAGACCTTTGTCGCCAGGATTCATTAGAAAGTGGAGAAAGTCTCCTTCGATGGCTCATTCTGTAGGATTATCAACTCATATCCGTTTTGTAACTGTCCAGGAAGGGTTTTTCTTACTGCTTTGATGTTCGATAGAGCTTGCCCTTATACATGACTATACAGTGTCATGGATAGTTTTTTAATTCTGCAGTTGTCTTAATTTGCTTGGCCCATTTATTTCAGGAAAACTTTGTTTCATGCTCATAATGGAAATAAAGGTAACTTTCAGGATGGCAAATTGGCATCAGCAGGCAAAAAAGGCTTACTATTGTTTACTGCCTTAACGCAAATGGGCAGAACTCCTTAGATCTTTCAATGCCTATCTGTCCCCTGCTAGGGACCTACTCTGTATGATTGCAACTCCAGCACGATATTTCTTCAAATGAGCAAGTAATTCCCCATTATTAGCTGCCAGGAATGGGAGACTTACCTCAAGTCATTAAAAAATCTGGGCATGACATACAATCAAAGCGTGTCATGCACTTCTTCTATGTTGTTTTTCTAGTTAATTAAGCCATTATCCAAAGTGATTAAATTATTTAACCTAGAACAGTTGGGGTATCCATTCTCTCTTACTTTTTCCAATAAACAAAATGCAAGTGGGTAGTAGTGGTAAGATACTGTAATTAACATTTAGTTCTGTTAACAAAAAAAACCCCAAACAAGCATATGATGAAATCAGTCAGTTATTTAAGTGAATTTAGAACAGAACATGTAAAGCTGCCTGGGTATGCAGTGAAAACCTAGTTATTAAGTTACCACCAGCTGTTTGATGATGTGAACAAAGGGATGCACCTGTTAATGTCTACATCGCATCACCTGTCTAATTAGGAGCAGATTCAAGTGTCTAAAATCCTTATCTCTTTGCTTGTTTTCATAAAGCACAGCATTTTGGGCCAATGTCTTTACTAGGAAGTATTAGACAGGACTTGGAAATACTGCTGTGTGTTCTTCAGGATCCTGTGGAGCAGAGCCGGTTCAGGACATCCTGTCATCAGGATAACATCTGGGAGCAGTCTGGACATTTCAGGACCTGTAGGTGGGCATTGAAAGGATTGGTGTGGTGCCAGAAGGCTGGGTGGGGGAGCGGCTAGTGCTATTTTATGAGAGGTTGAGTATATAAAAGTAAGTAATACAACTTTTAGGAAACTGTGGATAGAAACCACATGGTTTAACAGGATCTTCGAGGTTTGTGAATTAAGTCTCCTCCTCCCTTCTTTTCTCCTAGCTTGTCCTCCCCATTTTCTCCCCTTCAACTGTTTGACGTTTAAACCTTTGCTCCACAGCCCCTCCTAATACCCACAGACCATGCTTTCTCCATGTAGACATTTACTTCTACATTGACAAACCTTCTGCTTGCTCTGCCCCTCCTCCATGGGAGGGTCACACAGCTAGTCTATCATCCTGCTTCCTTGCTGGGGCTGCAAGAGCCTCCAGCTGCCCATGGGCTGGGTCTGCACCAGGAAGAGTTGCCTTAAAACAGCTGCAGCTGTGTCAAATAAAAAGGCACCGGCACCTGAGGAAGATGGTAACGCAGAGGGAGAGTTGTGTGATTGCAGGCAGTGTTTCCTAGTATTAGGCCTGTGTAGCGTAATGTTTCCTCTTGAAGTGCGTCTGGTGGATATGATTCTGTTTTAAGACAGGACCAAGCTGGAGAACAACTTTGTTCAGAAGGTATACTAATCCCACAAAAAAATATGAGGAAAATGTGCACTTGTCAAGAGCAAGATGCACTAATGAGAACATCCATAGCTTGCTGAAGCAATATAAATTCAAGATAGAAAGCTGCTTCTTGAAAGAGGTAGGCTTTTATATAGAATAGGTACACTTGCGTGCTCTGCTGTTTTACAAAGAGTATTCACGTATAAGCCTGTCTCTCTTATTTTTGTTAAGTGAAGATAGGAGTGGGGAGACAGATTCAAATCAAAATAAGGATCTAAAAATGTTCTGAAATCTTTGTGAGTTAGCTATTTTTCAGGTGCCAAATAATTACTGAGATTTGAATTAGAGATGTTATAAAAGTAATGGAGATGGGAAGAGACAAGTTAGGAAAGGAAATCCCATACAGACAAGGTGTGGTGTGCTTCAGTCTGCATAATGGAAAGAAGGGTGGCAGCAAGTGGTCTAAGCAGAGCAGAAAATGAGAAGCCTTCACCTTGCAGGTATGTCAGAAGCTGTTTGCTAAAATCAGGCAAACCTGTTTTTTCTCTTTGGGATTTATCTTTGAGTACTTGAAGTGCTTTGGTGGTGGGTTCTGTGAATCTTTTCAGGGATGATGTGGGGAGGTGCTGCACCATTTTATAGTTATGTGTGTTGTATCCAGTTTGATGCGCAGGGGTTCAAACCCACCTGGGCTGAATTGTAGCTCTATATTGGAGTTTTGCAAGGGTACGGGTTTCAAGAAGAGGTCTTTCCTGTGTATCCTCTTGTTATTTTGTTTTAAAAGATGGCAGCTCCTAGCTTCCCTTGGTTATGGGGCAAGAATGTGTGTGGGAGGGGACATCTTTCCTGGCCACAGGGTATTATTGCTTTTGGCTTGTTTGTAGCATTCCTGGAGAGTAGCCTTTTTTTTTTTAGGATTTCTATGTGTGCCTGCCACGTCTGATTTAGCTTACTGACTTCATTGGCGTTTCGTTGTCTGCCACGAGCTGTTTGCATCTTTTGTCTTTCGGCAGCTGCTGAGCTGCCACGGTCCTCTCTGGGCAGCCGAGTGGTGCCTGGGGGATGCCAGACAGCCCAGGGGCCTCCTAAAGTAGCCTCCCAGTTCTGTTCTGGGCTATTGGCCACAGTGGGGCAGGTAATACTTTTTTACTAAGTGTTTCAAGATGAAGTTATTCATAACATTGAGTGGAATTAGATCTTTAGGAAAAATAATGTTTTTAAAAGTTATTGTGTGGTCTGGGTAGTTGTCTAGGACCTGTAAATGACTGATTTGAGTCTCTCATCTGCAGAGATGCTCAGGAGATGCTCTTCTGGGAGAAAGGTTGGTGCTGAGGGATTGCTTTTTGTCTGCCTATGTGAAATTAAGGAATTTCTGGCTGCTTCTACAAAAAGACAATGGCAATTTTGGTAAACCATTACTATGTTATTTGTTTACCTAACAATTTGGAATTAAAGCTTAGTTTGTGGTGATAGAGCAATACGTTTCTGTATATACTACTGCCAACGCTATCACTGTATGGAGAACTGCAGATGTTGTTTTATTCACTGTTTTTATAGGCTTTAAGCTAAGATCTGATTTTTGTAGCATGCAAATGTGCACAGGTACTATGCTACCATCTGTATCTATACCTACATATTGTCTCAATGTAAAAACAAAGGTATTTAGTAGAGTCCCTTCATTGGTGTCACAAGTTCCTGTGTCTTCACAGTCAGTCTTGCTAAATGTTGCCTTTTGATATTATTGCTTAGTTGAGGAAAGGAAATGCAGGACTTCTAACACTAGTAGAGTATGCTTTATTTTTGAATCCCATGTCCTTGCTTTGAATAAGTAGTAAAGGCACCTCAGCTTTTTTTTTCTCCTGCAGGTGGATGCTCTGGACCATAGGGTATTCTGCCTCAATCTCTTTCATAGGTATCTTTATTGTAGATTTTTCTTTTTTCTTTTTTCTTTTTTTTTGGGGGGGGGACTGCTCCACTTTGGGTATAATACTGAAATATTTTTGGATGTGAAGACCAGAACCCAAGTGTCCCAATTCCCAGCTGACCATCCCAGTGATCCACTATTTACTCTTCTCTCCCACACTTGGTGAACGCTTCAGTATCTCACCAAAGATGTGCAGTATGCACAGGAGAAAGTACTGCCATGGCTAGGACGGGCTCCTGTGCTGTGCAGGATGCAGCTCTGTCCAGGCAACCTCACCTAACATTGTAATTGCCAAACTGCTTTTAGTCAAAAGGTTGGTACTACCCAGGGTGCTTCCCAACAGATCTCTCACTGTGTTACATATGCCTGTTGGGTTGTGTTTCTCAGGTGTGTGAACACCTGTTCTGTGAGTTTCTGACAGAACTAGTTAGGTATCTGCTTATGCAAAGGCCGTGGTGCTGTCAGTTTGCAGAGTAGCACGGTTTCATTTTTTTGCTTGAATTTCCAGAAACTTCTGGTGTCCTAGGTACCTAACTGGATTATTAGGAATTTGTGGTTATTTCTTTACAAGTAGATACTTGCTAGTTTGCCTAAATGGCACCTTTGACTTTCAAGTGTGGTTTGGTATTTCCCTGATGCTGCAGAGTGGCTGCAGTAGCAGTGTGTGCTGATGGGCACTATGCTTCGAGTTTTCAGCAAAACAGCTGTAATCCTTATCCTTCTCTTTCTTTACTTATAACCCTGTGGAGAGTAAAAAAAGAGAAGGAAAAATAGTAGCATAGGTATGTCAAAATAGAATTTGGATAGGTATGTCAAAATAGAATAGTAATGTGCTGAAATGCACTTTAAAACTATTTAGAAAAATGTAAGGTTACAGGAAAGTCTAGATCATTTTGTTTATTTTGTGCATTCCAGGCTATGTAACTAGATTGATCCTTGCAGGTTAAGTTAGACTGTTTTATCGCTCAGAAAACTAAAATAATAGCATGGCCCAGGCCTAGATAGCAGCAATCAAGGTACATCATGCACAAGAACATTTTGAAGTAATGAGCTTCTTAGTATGCAATTAACACAATTAACTCAGTGGATAATTTCTATCTCTGCAACTGAAAAATGTAAAAAACCCACTGAATTTCCTACTGATCTTACCATTATGGAGGCTTTTTTTTTTTTTTTTTTTTTTAACCTGTGAAAGCTGTGTACTATGGTGGTATGGATACTTGATATTATGCATGCAAATTAGGTTGATTATAGAATCATAGAATCCTTTAGGTTGGAAAAGACCTTTAAGGTCATCAAGTCCAACCATTAATCTATCACTGCTCCCTCAATACCCTTGGGTGGATCCTATCTGGCCCCATAGTCTTGTGTGTGTCTAAGTTGGTAGCAGGTCACTGATCATTTTTCCTTGGATTACGGGGGCTTCATTCTGCTCCCTGTCTTTCATCTCAGGGGGCTGGGTGCCCAGAGAACAACTTCCCTTACTGTTAACGACTGAGGCAAAGAAGGCATTAAGTACTTCAGTCTTTTCCTCATCCTTTGTCACTGTGTTTGCCCCTGCATCCAATAAAGGATGGAGATTCTCCTTTGCCCTTCTTTTGTTGGTGATGTATTCACAGAAACACTTTTCGCTGTCTTTTATAGCCGTGGCCAGATTAAGTTCTAGTTGGGCTATGGTCCTTCTAATTTTCTCCCTGCATAATCTCACAACATCCTTGTAGTCCTCCTGAGTGGCCTGCTCCTTCTTCCAAAGGTCATAAATCCTCCTTTTTTTCCTGAGTTCCAGTCAAAACTCTCTGTTCAGCCAGGATGGTCGTCTTCCTCATTGGCTCATCTTTCTGCACATGGGGATGGCCTGCTCCTGCACCTTTAAGATTTCCTTGTTGAAGAATGTCCAGGCTTCCTGGACCCCTTTGCCCTCTAGGGCTGCCTCCCAAGGGACTCTGTCAACCAGTGTCCTGAATAGGCTGAAGTCTGCCCTCTGAAAGCCCAAGGTAGCAGTTTTGCTGACCCCTGTCCTTACTTGTTCAAGAATCAAAAAACTCTATCATTTTGTCATCACTATGCCCAGGACAGCCTCCGACTATCACATTGCTCACAAGTCCTTCTTGGTTCACAAATAACAGGTCCATCGGGGCACCTTCCCTAGCTGGCTCACTCACCAGCTGTGTCGGGAAATTCTCTTCCACACACTCCAGGAACCTCCTAAGCTGGTTCCTCTCTGCTGTATTTTATTTCCAGAAGACATCTGGGAAGTTGAAGTCCCTCATGAGAAAAAGGGCTGGGAATTGTGAGACTTCTCCCAGATGTTTATAGAATATTTCTTCTGCATCTTCATCCTAGTTGGGTGGTCTATAACAGACTCCTGCCATGATATCTGACTTGTTGACCTTCCCCTTGATTCTCACCCATAAACACTCAGCCCTATTGTCACCATCATTAAGCTCTAGACAGCCAAAACACTCCCTAACATACAGGGTGACCACACCGCCTCTCCTTCCTTGCCTATCCCCTCTGAAGAGTTTATAGCCAGCCATTGCAGCACTCCAGTTGTGCAAGGCATCCCACCATGTTTCCATGATGGCAACTATATCATAGTTTTTCAGTTGCGCAACGGCTTCCCGCTCCTCCTGTTTGTTGCCCGTGCTGCATGCATTGGTGTACATGCACTTCAGTTGGGGTATTGATCCTGCCAGCTTTTTGGGGGAAGACATTCTAATTCCTATGTGACCATTCTCAGGAACTTCCGTGGTTTCTAACACATCAATAGCCCTTGCACTGCCGCATGGATCTCCATCCCCTACCTCCACTGAGACGGCAGACTGCAGGACCTCACTAGCCCACCATCCCTCATACATTGGTGTGCCGCCCCCAGGCTTATCTCTGGCGAGCCTGGTTTTATCCCTTTCCCCTTTCAAACCTGGTTTAAAGCTCTTTCAATGAGCCCTGCTAACTCCTGTGCAAAGATCCTCTTCCCCCTTTGAGACAGGTGTACCCTGGCTGTTGCCAGCAGGCCTGGTGTCATGTTAGCTGGCCCATGATCAAAAACCCCAAAATTCTGCCGGTGACACCAGGCTCGGAGCCGGGTATTGATCTGCTGGCTCTTCCTGTTTCTCCCCTCATCATTCCCTGCAACTGGAGGGACAGAGGAGAGCCCTGCTTGTGCTCCTGGTCCCTTAACCAGTTGTCCTGAGGCCACAAAGTCTCAGTTGCTCTCGGACTTCTTGTTGCAACTTCACTGCTGCCTATCTGAAAAGTCAGTGATGGATGGTAACATGGGGCCGTACCAGGGCAGGAAGCTTTGTCTTCACACCTTCAGCTTGGGGCCCAGGGAGGCAGCAGCCTTCCCTAAGAAGTGGGTCCGGTCTGCACATTGGGCCTTCTGTTCCCTCCAGAAGGGAGTCTCCTGTGACAGTGATCTCTCTCTCTCTCTCGGCTCCTGGTGGGTGTCTCTGCTCCCCTGAGGTTTGGGAACCCCCCTCCCCATGCCTCGCACTGGAGCGCTTCACTGTGGATCATGTTGGCGCCAGAGCTGCTCTCCTTGGTGACTGAAATCAGCCCTTCCAGGAGAAAAAAAATACGCAGTGCGCAGTTTCTCTAGCTTAGGTGGGCGAGGTGGCAACATTTGTCTGAAATGTGTACGTGCACAGATGCAAAGGATTATTAAATATACTACCACTGTTAAATATACTAAATGATTTATTTCTTAATGCTTGTGTGTTGTGCTACACAATAATCCTGTGTGAACTTGAAAGACACCTTATATTATTTGAAATACATCCATGCTGTTACCTTAAAAAATGTTGCTCTCTGCTGCAAAGTCAAAGTATATTTGAATATAAGGGCACTTACAGCATATTTATGTCATCTTTGGGCAACCTCAGGGAAAACTTTTAAGGCTAAACAACCAGCTACCATCCATAATTTTGGACCTCTGTTATTAACCCCTGTGACCAGAGTACTGCTGGATGTGGAATAAGACGCATAAAGTATTTATTGAGAAATAATAAAAATGCATTCCCCAAACAGAATTTTTACCTGCAGTCTCACAGACTGACTTAGTGAAACAAAGGAATGGAAAGATCAGCCTGCTGGAAATTACTGGCCACAGGGAGGAAAAAAAAAAAAAAAAAGACAATAAGCCTTAAATAAGCAACTTAAAAGTGTTGTCAGACAAAAGGAATTAGTTTACAACTCACCTACATTTGTATAAGAAAGTTTAAGCAAATTGATTACTCTCTTGAACTTCTAACTTCCCCCAGAACTGAAGCATGGAACTAGGATGAAATTATGTTTTGTTATGGTAACATTCATCTATTCATTTCAACTACTTGTCATTTATTTATTGTATAGATGGCTGAACAACGCCTGCTCTTATGTCTAGAGTCAGATGAAGTATTTTCAGATACAGATGAAACTGGGCAAAATTCTGTTTCTGACGCTTGTGAAAGTAGGCCTCTGATGTAGTTAATTGCAAGAAACATCTTTACCACCTGATATTAAATTGTACAATGAGGCTCCAGAGCAGTGGGGAAAAGGGATAGTGCTATAATCATGGGAGATAATACAGGTGCTGATATTCTGATTGATATTTTCTCAACTGAGGGTAATCTTCATCCATCTGATGAGGACCACTATATACTCAAAACTGATGCTGATGTTTTAAGTAGAACTTAAGTAGGTGTTCAGCAGTGCCCAAGCATTATGCCAGTAGTCTGCACTGGGGTGATCTTGCTTTTTCTTTTTTCCTATGACCTGGCAGCCAGCTGAGGGCTTTCCTTCCACCCTTTCCTCCAGCTCACCGATGTTGTTACAAAACCCAGCGATGTTCTCTAGGAGAGACAAATTTTATTTTGTCTGTGTATTAGACCTAAGTAAATTATTTTTTTGAAAAATTGGTTTTGACTTTGTTACTCATTGGTGTGTGAAGAGTGCCTGCTCTCAGGAGAAAACTACTTTCTACAGAAAAAAGAAACACTTCAAAATTCATGTTCCCAGCTGGAATGTTTCTATTTGGCTGTCCAGCAATGATGTGCCAGGAAGCTGTAATTTTGTTATTCACTCAGTTTTTCTCCAGTCTGGGCATTCCCAACAAGCATTAGGATCCCACACTTCATGAAGGGTCATGTACTTGTGAAGTGTGGAAATGGCAGGGCACACTGAGAACTGAGCCAGTCTGGCCAAGGAGCACGGTTATCTGCTGAGGATACCCCCTCAGGCACTTAATTAAAACTCCCAGCAGGCAACATCTGCATGAAAACAATTTCAGTTTTGGTGCAGACTGGGAATTTCAGCTTTCTGATGGATTGTACCTCCCCTCTCCACCTCCCCCCGCCCAGTCTATTCTCTAGTGTATATGTAAACAGAGACCATGGATTTCATTAAAATCTTGCAAATTTCCTTTATAAATAATATCACTGTGGTGTTCTCACCATGTGTAGCATGAAGGGAAGTGTCAGAACTGTAATGGCGATCACTTGTGTATGCATGTATGCTTTAGTAGCTTAAGGGCAAACAGCTTATGCCTTTCTATGTCATTGAAATAAGTAGCATGTAGTAGAATTGGCCTAGCTTCTGAGTGGCAATACTGTGTGATGTTTATTCAGTATTATGAAGACAAAAAAAAAGAAAGAGAAAAATAAATGAAGTAATGAAATTCCTCAGGCGGAGCAATTCTTAAATAGCATTTGGACTGTTATACTCCCAACTGCTGGTCTAAGGTACCATTCACAAACCATGGCCATTTTTCCTATTCTCTCCTGGTATCCCTGTCCTTAGCAGTTCTTATTATTGACCTGGGAGTGAGCACAATTAAAATATTTTATTAGTTCTTTCCCGTCCTCATGTTTAAACTTGATGGGGATTTTTTAATATCGAAAATGCAAGTCAGAGAAGTTAATGTTTTAAGGCCTAGGGTGGATGATTACATTTGCTGAAAATGAAGTTCAAAATGAAAGGAAAGACTAATTCAAGTAGCAGTAATGTTTTCAAAGTGTCTCTGTTTCATGCCACAGGTGGCACAGCCTGCGTTTAGAGGTCCCAAAGCACAGTTTTCATACTGGTTCCAATAAATCACACTCGTATGAGCATGGCTGGTAACTCCCCCCCACGAGCGGTGGGAAGGCACAAGAGATGCTGTGATTCATGGGTGCTGCTTCCTTTCTTGTACCACTTCCAAGGCATCTGCTTACGACCACTATCAGTGGCAAGGTACCAGACTAGGTGGACCTCTGATTTAACTGAGAACAGCCGTTTTCATGCTCTTAGAGGTGCCAAAGCTTAGTTTGGATCTGGATCTTTGGTAGCTGTTTTAAAAGATGTTCTACTTAAGCAAGGTTGCTGTGCTCTTGCAAGTGAAGACAAGTGTAGACTGAGTAACAAGCAAATAGAACTGTCCTGCTAGAAGGCTCTGAGCTGGCTTGGATCTCTCTGCAAAGCGTGTGTACGCGAAACCTTTAAGACATCTGAAGAATGGAGGGAAAAGGATACTACTCACACTTTTACATCTAAGGTATTATTTAGTTTTACTCTAGAATCACTCTAATGTTCTGCAGAGGCGCTTGCTTGCATAAGCAGAAATCAGGTTTGCTTTGTCCCTGTCTCATCAGGGTAATTGCTTCATAGTCATGACTGAAAAGAAAACTCCTGGCCTGGTTTCATGGGAAGTTTCCCTGTAAAGGTTTGCAGGTCTTTGCCCTTGGACTCAATGTAAAATAATTTTGCACCCGTTTGAGGCTATGGATTAGGTCTGGGCTAGTCTGTGAAGTCCTAGAAATTTCATGTTTCTACCCTTGGAAGTTTGGGTGCTTAGTGATATTTCAGTAATATTATGTTTGAGTTTTAATTGTATTTTAAGACTTTACTGAAAGTTCAGTAAATTCAGGAGGTATAATTCAGATGTTAAAATACTAACTTGAACAATCAAAGGGGTCACTCCATAGAAATGAATAGAGTTTCACCCTTTTCATTTTTCTTCCTATTTGTAGTGAAATAATCAAATGGTTCTGTCAAAATACTTTACAACAATGGAAGCAGGAGATGTTGATCAAGAAGCAGCAAATGTTTCAATCCTTATTAACTAGTGGCAAAAATATTTTAGCCTTTGTATTAAATCAACCTGAGTCATTGATAGCTGTAGTAAAGTGTACTACTGCTGACTTGTCATGAGGTGTATAATTTGTTTAGAAAGTTTTGCAGTATTAATTATTGAAAATTCAAAATGTGTTTTATTGTTGAGAATAAGCCTTATTTTGCTTTGAGTTGTGGAGACACATCAGCATTTCTCACAAAACAAGAATCCCGAGTTTGTTACCTCTATTACCCACCCAGAGAAGGTGGCTGCATACTTTTTTTGTGGTGTTGTAAGCCAATAGGTTATGGAGACCAGCCTCTCAAAGATGAGGCTCAGGGTGAAATAATGTGTTTGAGGGACTTGTTTTATGGAGTAGAACTTATAATAAATTATATCAGTGCTCTGAGCTAACTCATATTGACTTCTGGTATGAAACCTCTGTTTGATGCTCAGCAGGTTTGAAATCTTACCTCTTGCACTGGAAAACGCACTTCTGCGATTTCCCTTGTCATCTCTTTTATACTTCTGACATGACAGTAGTTAGTTTGTGATACCCAGATGTGATACAACATGCCTTTCAGAAAGAAATGAGTACTTCAGCTCATCAGACCTGAACTCTACATTTCTAAAAGAAGTGTTTTAATTTGTAAATGCTGTGTTTATTCTTTTGTAAGGAGAGTCTGAGTTTTATTCACTGATAAGTGCTCGCAAAGACTAAATGTGAAAAAAGCTCTAACCAAAACTCTTCAGTTCTACTTCAGTTTTCTTCTGTTTTCTTACTTCAGGCCTAACTGAAGAATTAAAAAAAAAAATCTCTGAATAATCATGCCAGATTCTGCCTCTACAGTGGCAAATTCCATTGTAAGTCTCTGAATCAGTGTGGGGTGGGTTTTTTTGTTTGTTTTTTTCTACCCAGCTTGATAATGTCTCTCACTTTTTCCTCTTCTCCAATGTAACAATGTCCTCTGCTTTCAGATTTTAAATACTGGCTACTTTCTTCTACATCTGAAGAACATGGGTACCGGGGAGAAACTTAAATACTTTTTTTTTTTTAATGTATTTAACAGTGTTTTTATATTTTCCTTGCTCTTCTTATGTGTATAACTTTCTATGATGGTGAATTTTGTCCTGGAGTCACACAACACAGGGGCTAATATTCAAGACTTCCTGACTGTTCTGTAGAAACTTTTTTCTTTTTTTTGTGTGTTCCTTCTTGTTATTGATTATGATGAGGCATGCTTTCAGTTTCCTCTTTTATAAGAGTTGTTTTTGCTGTGTTACACTTTTCAAGTAAGAGGTTGAGGGAGTTGATTTGCAAAGATCTGTTATCAGACGTTCATGTGAGTTGTGGTTATGGAAGTGTAAGACACATCATCAATGGTGAAATGATATTTATGAACTATGTTTAAGATGAAACTCCCTGTATGTCTATTTATTAGCTTCTGTTTGGTAAATAATGCTGTACAGTTCTGTGGATAAAATTGTTTTGCTACTTATACTAAAAACATGTAGACTCCTGCTTATTTCTAAAAAGGCTGCATTCATTAGTTCACTAACTGTTATTAGGCAGAAGGACTTCTGGTGTCTGCCAGACAGTGGGGCAGCCTGTATGACCATTCATATCAAACACACTTCATTTTACTATTGAGCTTTTTTTTCCTCACCACCATTTTGGGGGAATTTAACTTTTCTTCCCCAGAACCTTCCTTATGTGAAGGTTCATGGTGCAGGCGCAGGGAGCTGCGGGACAGGGCAGGCCACTGGCTTCTGCCAGTGGGAAACCTGGGCAGGAGGACATCAAAGCCACCCTCTACTGATACCATACTGCCAGGCAGGGTATAGTGGGGCAGCAAGAAAACAGCTGTGGCACAGAAAAAAAAAAAATCCTGTTATGAGTTGTCATTACTGGTGTTTTTCAGGAGAGCAAAGGCAGCAGGATCTTTTACCTGCTTAGAACATACACTGCTTTCAGTGAAACAAGTTGCTTTTAGTTAAAGTGGTGCTTAATTGATTTCTAGATGGGAGTTAAACTTTCCCAGTTAGCAATTTCACATTTATTCAAAAAATTGTTTAACAAAATCCATATGCTTTGACCAGAATAATCATTAATGTTTTTGGACTCCATATCTATCATGATAGATCCCTTGAAGTATAGCATTTGAACTGTGTATCCATAAAGTACAATGTATGTAAAGTTTTCATTAACACAGGAAATTCCAGTCTGCTTCCATACAATCATTTTTTCTAAAGTACATTACCATATAGTCCATATTTTCTGCTTATTTATCAAATTTCAAGGCAATGAATTGATGTTGATTACATTATTCAGCTACCAGCTTGTTTTATTCCTTCAGAGGGTGTGGGGTGAAAGCTCCAGAAGTCTATTGTAAAGCAGCAGTTCTCCTGCTGCATTTGTTCAAGCTCAGGCTGGTTCTTACTGGACTCCTGTGAAATGGTGGTGCTGTGATACTTTGAACAGCAAGGAAAAAGGGGAATCAGCTTTTAGCCTGGGATAAGAAAGTTCTGCCGAAGTTGCGTTTTGTTTCTCTGTCTCTTTTTATGCTGAAATCTTGCACTCCTGGGTACAGAGTCATTTAACTCGAACCTTCTTTCCCCAGAAAAAAATACTACTTCTTTCCCCCCCGAATTGCTCTCCCTTTTCCATTTCAACCTATTCCAAGAATCCATTTTTTCCCTTCCATTTCTGATACAACTACGTACTGCTGCTGCAATCATCATTTGTATTGCACATCATTTTTCACCACTCTGCTCTTCTCTGTGTCATGTCAAACAAGCCATAGCTTTTCTCTTAAGGCCTAACTCCTTCCTCCCAGCACTGTGAGCTCAACTCCCACCTCCAGTAACCATCTGGAAACAGAAGTGCCAGATGCTTTCACCCTAATTTTTTTATGATTTCAGGCAAGTACTTTTGTGCTGTCTCCTGCTAGTGCAGGTGCTTGTGAGCAATTCCAGTGCTCTCCTCCAGCGCTGTGAAGTGATCTCATTGCTCTTTCAAATACCTGCTTGTAATTCTCCTTAAAACTTCCCTAATACCTACCAGAAACTTGACGAGAGCTCTAGGCTGCGTGGGTCGGGCCGCCAATGGGCTGGCACCACCTGCCATGCTGAGCGCTGTTTTCTTCCTGCTTTCGGACCCTTGCCCACGTACCCCTTCGCTTGCGTTCAGAGCCGGAGGCTTGGAGGCTGATGCTGCTTCCTCGGCTGCCTGCGCTATGGGCCGTGATGTGAGGCCAGCAGGCTGGTGTGCGAAGACAAGACCAATTCGTCTTTGAGAACTTCATACCACAAATATTAGGGAACATCCATCCACTGCCTTGTTACGTATCTTGCAATTTAATTTCCTTCAATGTTTTCAGTATATATTAAGAAACAGAAAAGGCAATGATCCACCAGTGATATAAAATTCATTATATGAGTACATAGGAGTTTAAAATAGAGGTGTGTCAGGATGCTATGGTGATGGAAGGCTTTTTTTTTTTGCTGTGTGATGCAAGCAGCTGTGTGTTTGGCGCTTGCCCTGCAGAGAAAAGATTTCCTCTACCCTTGTGTGCTGAAGGTGCAGGGTCCTCCCATGCCTCCTGTCAAAACAGGCAGCGCTACTCTGGGTTCCCTTTCTGGCCTTGCAAGTTCGTGTGGTCTTTGTTTATTCTCTGAATAAACTTATGATTGATTTCTTTTATATGGGATCTATTTATAAAATGTACAGAATATAGGTCTATAAACTGTTATTAACAGTCTCGATTTTTAGCTGATATCGAATACAAAGACAACCTAAACTTAAAAATTCCAGATATGTTGTAAGTTTGTTTCTCATGTTTATTTAGCTCTTCCTTGCAAAAAGCTCTCTCCTTACCACAGATTTCAGAAGGGCCTAAAGAAACTGGTATGTGCTATTTTAAAATTAGTTATAATAAAAAATCTTTAATAAAAAAGACTTATCTCAGTCATATTCTTCAAGAAAATGTTGGGGTTTTTCAAAGGACTTTTACACTTTTGCCATCTAAATGTTAGTCAAACTCTTAAATAATTAAACACTGATGGCTAGAAAAAAATCTATTAATTATACATCTCCTAGGCCATTGAAAGAAGCTATTTTATCAGGCTACAAAATGATTTAGTATGCATAAAATTTAACATTTAATAATACCACCAAGTAAATTTATTTTAAATGTTTCCATGTTCCAGTCCTGTCTAATTAATATTTAAATGTTAGTGCACTGGTTATGATCTTTTGTTTCTTACTCTGTGCAACTGAAGTTTTTGTTTAGCAGACCCTTGTTGAAGCTTCAACAAACCATGCAACGGAGTAAACAGGCTGACTGGCGTAGACTTGAGGATCCTGAGATACCTCAGAAGCAAGGTTCATGAGGAATGGTTGAGAGAAATGTTTTCTGTTATAAATGAGCATGAGCTATTGTGTATCACCAAATAAATATACAGAAGAGGGGTTAAGGAGGCATTATGTGGGTTAAAGATGGTTGCATCCCTCAGACCTGCATTTTCATGTATAACTAGAGAAGCAGTGAAGATTGCCTTGGTTTGACTAGCATTTAAAAGTGTGCGCTGGAATAAGTTTTCTAATACCCTCTTGAATTTTAGTTCCTGAAAGACATGCTGCACTTGACAGCATATTAAGCTATTAAGAGCAAAGCTGAAGGGGAAACCTTTAAGCTGAGAAATTATTATCTGTTAAAGTGCAGAAATATTGGCTCTAAACTAGGCAATGTATAGACAAAATATAGATTGAGCTAGATGACATGTTCTTCTAGTCTCGTCTGAGTCTTGTCCTTACCAAAATAAGACCTGATGTAGCTTTGGGTGAAAAGATATTTCAAGTGCAAAACAATGACATCTGAATAGAGCAGAAGTCCTGCCAGGGGATGTTAGCTGCTTTATCCAGTTAATTTACCCTCCTTCTCCCTTGGTGGTATGCAGACACTGGGGCATTCTTTCATCAATAGACACTGATGTCAAGTAGTGATATCATCAAGGAGCATAAGTATCCCAAAGCAGTGATAAGACACTGGAAACCTCTATTTTATTCCTGTCTGAAACTATTGCACAACCTTTCCCTTCCCTTCCCTTCTTTGTTTCTTCACTGTTTATCTTTTCTTCCCCTGCAGACAACTTGGAAGCATGGGAGGAGTCCTAGATGCCTTAACAATTCATTCATTCCCTTCCTTCAGGTGAAGTCTTTGCTTAAATAATCCACACATGCTAGATGGGGTAGATTCTCCTCTGAGGCATCACATTTATGAAAAATATTTATTGGGTAGAAGAATATGTATAAAAGCTTGCGTGATAGCTGCAAACGACAGCCTCACATAACTGAGATTCCAAAGGCAATGCCTGTCAGCATTACAGACAATGACTTGCTAAATTGTCTAATAAATAAATAAATAGCCTGATTTCATTGCGTGGAATTCAAGTGAAAGTTGTGTAAAGGGTATGGGGTGTGAGCATCCCCTGTAAGGAGAGCTGAGCTTAGCGGTGACAGCCACAAGAGTAGATTTCACTTGTATTGGGCTAGTATTGAAGGCCTCTCTGGGGCGGTGGGGTGGAGGGAAATAAGAAGGAAAACTGCTTGATTTGAAAGGTTAGTGCATAAGATGTCTAAAAAAAAAAGCTGTCAATATGAGGCCAACTCCTCTTTATCATATACGTGTTTGGTTGCTCTTGGCAGTATGTAGTCTCAGAACATGGAGGGGATGGAAACTTGCTAGACTCTGTGTAAAGCTTGTGTGTGTGATCAGGTGGCACTTTGAAATGTGAAGTGAGCAGTTCAGTGCCAGCTTTCCCACCTCCTTCTGCTCACAGAACCCAAGGAAAGCTGAGGTGAGTTGGTTCTTTCTCAGCTTTCTTTCTGGATCCCCAAAGCTGTCTGTGGTCTGTATGTGGATCTGTAGTACCTTGCATTCTGCTATCTGCCCCTGTCAGGCCAGCAAGGACTTGCTGAGGATGGTGGCCCCATGCTGGCATGCCGAGCTGCCAAACTGGGGCAGCGGAAGCACTGCTGCGTGCCCCGCTCCGCTGCTGTGGAGCCAGCGATTCAGCAAAGGGGCCACCAGGAAGATGGAGTAGCCGCTGCTCCCAAACTCGCCGGAGTATTTGTTCCCCTTTTTCCTGGCGAAGCCAAGCCACAAAGGGTGAGGCCAAGAGCACTGGCTGAAGGTCTGGGGTATCAGCTTAGGTGATTTGCTGTGCAGTTAAAGTGGGAGGTTGGTCTCCGCTGGCAGGTAGTGTCCTGCACTAGGACGTCATACAGTGCGTAAGTTAGTACGGCCTCTTTATGATACGTGGTTCTCCAAACAACTGTTAGATTATTTTGCAAAGACCCCTACCCTGGCATCATGGAACTTAGATGTGAGAGTTATTACCTGGCAACGTATCTTCTTGTAAGCGCAACGTTGGATCTTGGTGTGAGGTGCTATGTTTTATTTCTAACCTGTTTTTCAGTCTTGGTGCTAGAAGTTTGATTTTATTTTCTTAACAAAATCAATTTATTTTTAAATGCTTAGATTCTGCTGGAGGTGGCCCCAAGGAGAGCTGACAAATTTGGGGTGTTTCTTTCTTTGAAGGAAACCACTCCAAATACTGTTCTGTGAGGTGTATAATGGGCTGGAAAGCATCTTCTGACATGTTACAAGGCCAGTATAGGAACTACCATTGCTGGGTTGTGATCCCACTGCCACAGAAAGAGCAGGACACCAGTACTTAATCCTTACCCCCTTGGAGACACCAGGCAGCTTGAAGCAGCTTCCAAACACTTCACAAGCTGCCCTTGGCTCCACAATCAGCAGTGAGTGTGGTTTTTCATCTTGTGAAACACTGGCAGCATGGCTGAGTCTAGTCTGTGGAAGAGGTCAAGGATCACTTTTTTACCACAATTATACAAATATGAATATTCTCATGGTCAGAGGAGGAAAACTACTAAAATATTGATTAAGGGGATATATCATTCCATCAGTCTTTGTTTTGTTTTCCCTTCCCTCTTTGCTAATGAGCTGGTGTTACAGAGCCTTTGACATTACAGAGAGGTGATGTGGAGTCAGGGCTAAAAGGGGCCAGAGCTGGGAAGGAGCTGAGAGGGGGTCCTTGGGAAAAGATGCAAGTGCTGTTGCTAAGGAGCGGTCTGAACAGGCTGTCTGCTTTGTAGATCCAACTGCAGCTCGGAGTTGCCAGCCTCTGAGTCAGTTTTGGACATGCTTGGGATCAGTGAGTTTGCAGTTTGCGTTAGGCATGGCTGTGCCCTTGAGGCAACAGATAGCAATTCTGAGCTTAATTTAACTTTTTTTTCTTTTTTTTTCCTGCTGGTCTCGCAGATGTCTGTGACAAGAAATGCTGTGCCTCTGTATGTGCTGGTGGGGAAAGAAAGAATTATAAGGAAGACAGCTCTTCTGCCTGAAGTCTCTGCTCTTTCAATTCATCTCTAAATCCAATATTATTCTAATACTTTTTAGTGCTCTGCAAGAAAAGTAAAGTTGAGCCACTACTAGGGTTTTATCTATAGGTAAACATTTCCTTTCACTGTAAGAAAACTAGACTTTAGGGACCTGTAAAGAAATTACTTCCTTTTCTTCTCCACAGATTTGATGGGTTTTTAGTAGGAAAGTGGTGGTGATGAAGCCATTGAGGAAAAGGGAGCAAAGTGACAGCATCTACCTATCTGCAAATACAAAATGCATTTAGATTTAATAAAGGCAGTGAGCAAAGGGATGGGACTTGAGCAAGTGGAAAGCCTTGATGGCTTTGACAAGCCTTTTCTTTATTCTCTTGAGCTAATTGTGTCACTTGACAGGCTGGCATCAGGGTACAGTCAAATTCTGACAGGCTAATTTGAGCTTGTGGTTCCAATGAAACATACATACGGCACTCATTATATTTAGTGACAATCAGTGTCATTTTCTGCTTAAATGCAGACAGCTCAATACATTTATTCAGCTGCCTATCTGTAAATGAAGCAAGCAACCCAATGATGAAGGTGAAGGAAAAGGGTTAGGTCAGAGGGTCTGTTTTTACCCTTGATAATGCTTGGGGTCCAGAAAGAGGGTGGGAGGTTGACTATTAAACTGGTCTGAGTGACGCTGGGAGAGAGGGAGACAGGAGGGTAATTGCCAGAACCTGCCATTTGATGTGGTAAAGTGAGAGGAATTTTCCTTTCTGCAATAATTGAGCTAGGGATTGAAAGGACTGGTGACAGAACTATCCCTGCTTAGCAGCGGCTGCCTCCTGAACACTGAGTAAGCAGAAAACCACTCATTATTACAAAGTCTTACCTACCTGGTGGGCAGGGTACTGGGGAAGGCAGCCAGCCGGGCTGCACGCTGCTGGAAGATAGTAGTCCCAGCCAAGAGCTGCCCTTCAAAGCTGTAGAAGTTGGATTGCATGCAGGCTGTCACCCTGGAACAAATAGTCATTAGTATTAAAATTCTGCGATTAGAAAGCTAAGTGATAAACAACTTAAAAGAAAAAAACCTCCTGAAATTGTTGTGGTGGTGGTGGGTTTTGTTTGTTTGTGTGTGTACTACTAATTTACATTTTTTTAATGTCACCTTTCTACACATGCTCCAGCAAATTTGGTTTGGGACTAAACATTACCAGATAAATATCTGATGGAAGGGAAGAATGAATATGATTTTTTTAGTGCTGGCTCATGTTGTTTGTTAAATGTATGTAAGTTCCTGTAACTTGGGGTTAGGACCCAATCCTCTGTTTCATTACATCATCTTTGGTTAATGCTGTAATCTTAGCGCTGTTGTGCTATAAGTCTATAGAAATGAAGACTCCATGACATTCTTCTCTCTCCTTACAACTTTTGAATTCTATATAATTTACTAGAAATGGTATTTTTTCTCTTGGAGCAGACGCAACTATTCAGCGTGAATGTCAAATACCTGAAGTATGTACTGTCTTAATCCTTACTGCACCAGAGAAAAAAAAAAACCAAACATGTTTATAAAGCTGTAACATGCAAACCTTTTTTTTTTTTATTATTTTTTGATCATGATTGAGGTATGTGTGCAAAACAGAGGCAACTTGTGCAGAGATTGTTATCCTTGACCATTGCTAAGTTTGTTATGATTAATACTAAAAAACAACAGTCGGAGATGTGAAAGTCCTGTTTGTCTCAGGGTCCTGTCTGTCTTTCTGTTCGTGTGGCATGGCTGTGTGCTGTATATTCAGGACGGCTCTACCTTTTTTTTTTTTTCTGATCAGCAGAGGCCCAACACAGGGCTAGCAAAGATGCAAGAAGTCTGCTTTGAGCTGTGTTATGGTGAGTTCAGCCTCTGGCTGTAACTTCCAGTCTGCTCTTAGTCTTGGTTTGACAATTCACAAAATTTGCTTGTCACTTTGAGGGGAGGGGAAGAGAAACTTGTGTTGAAAACTTGCAGCTGGATTTCACTGAAGCTACATGGATCCAGAGTCTGTCTTTGAACTACTCCTACTGCCAATGGCAGAATTTATATTTTAACTTCTTGTTTGTTTGTTTTCCAAAAGCCATTCCCCTGTAACTGGGAATGTAACTGGTATCTTATCTGGGGGATTTGATAATTTTCTGTAGGCTTTCTTCAGTTTTAGTGTTAACATGTTTCCTGAGGATGAATCCCCCTCTTGCATCAACAGAATCTTGCATTTCTCTACAAGGTTATGTTGATTATGTGCTAATGTGATGATGCTGTCATTCAAAATGAAGATCAACATTTTAATGCTAATGTGCTGATTTCAACTTTGGAAAGAAACCCGTGCTTAGCTCCATCAAGGCAACTTTGTGTGACATATGTCACAGTTTGGAATTGATCCAATTAGGTGTTATGTTGTAAACACCTTGTTTCCCCTCCAGTGTGCAGAGGCTGAGATGTAATTTATTCCAATCAGGATGTACTTTGACAAGCCAGCTGAATGGGATGCAGCTGCTGTTGTTAAATATTTCCATCTCCCTCTGCTTTTCAGGTTTTCCCAGATGTCATTGTCTTCAGAGCTAGCTACGCTAGCGTTGCAGGCAGCTCTGCCAAGGGTGAGGAGGAAGTGGGAGTGGGATGAGCTGGAAGGAAAAGTAGCCCATTATGCTCATTATAGAAAAAGATGGACAAAGGGTTTTGATTGGAAAAGCCTTCTCCACTGGTGAATAACTAATTTACTCGGATACTAAATCTGATGCTTATTGTGCATTTGATGAATGCTTTGAAAATTCTATATGTGGAAAGACATTTCATAATAACATGACTCAGAAACAGTGAGGCAATAAGCCTTTTAAACCCAGAGATTCTACCTGGGCTGAAATTACCTTGGTTTTGCTTTGGAATGCAAAAACTTTGAAACCCAGTGTATTTCCCTCCACTCCACAGACCTAGCGGTAATGAGCATTGCAGTAGACTTCACATATCAATAGAGGTGCCTGTCTCCTAAACCAATCCTCCCAAGCCAGCCAGTTTTTTGCTGGACAACGTTTTAGGGAAGATTTATCATTGAGAGTATATCATTGTCCTTTTGCAGTGGAGACAGCAGTGGAATTATTCCACGGGGTCTTTTGAAAGCATATCAGAGTGAAATAGCGTATGATGCCGTCTGCATCTTTTGAAACTGAGTTGTTGCCTCTCAAGGCTGAAAAGGAAGTGTTGTGAATGGATTTTGTTGCAAATGAGTGACTTGACACAGTTTAATGTAGCAGCAGTGCAGAATTTATTTATGCCTTTATGGCAAATCACAGGTTTAGTTCATGATATTTGATAGCACTCAATTATCAGTCGATTAATAAAGTGATTTGACAGATTTTGTTCTGATCAAAGCAGCAATTTAGTTAAAGATTCAAAAATGGCGAGGTTCATTCTGTTACAGCATGGAAGTAGTATATCAGGGAAAAACCAAGACAAAATTGACTTCACAGAGTAAAGGGACATGAAGAGTAAGCAGGACCCTCCTGTTGAGTCACAAGATTTGGAAAGGACTCCCTTGTTTTCTAGACTCTTCCTCAGAGAGGAGTCTAGGGGTGGCTTTCAATCCTAGTCCCAGACTTGGTCAATGGTAACTATCTAAATGATTATTTACACTTTTAAGGGGAATCACAAGATTTTAACAACATGCAATTACTGACTAATTCAACTAATCTTAAGTGATTAAATCAATTCACACATACATGCACACAGACACAATCTTTATATAAATGTTTTCGGTCTTTGGTGACAGACCTCTGGATTTCTCAGACTTGGGAGTCTGCAAACCCTGAGTAGCATCCTACTCAGGGAGAGGTGCTGGGCACAGCCCGCTGTGGTCCAGGAGATCTCAAAGGGCCTCACTTGGAACCGCTGTTTATATGGTCGAAAGATGATTGCCTGTAATCATCAATTAATATTCATCCTGGCAACAGCTCAAGTTGTTCCACTTTCGTTCCTCCACCTTGGCTAGGCAATCAGAGTACTCGGTGCAAACAGTGCTATTCCCATCTCAGCCATGTAGGAGTTTCTGGTATGGTCAAGGGACGCTTAACTGCCCAGCTCATTACACAAAGACAAAGGCCAAGATTTGATGACAGAGCGGTCCAGGGAGGAAAGAGCGGGGGAGAATGCACCACCACAAACAGTAAAGCTTATCTATGCTTTGTTTAGCCACAAGCATCACACAAACTTGCTACCACATCCTTAGCGAAACACATATGCTTGGGGTCTTCCGTGCTATGGATTGTCTGTCTATCTAGTTGACTTCAGAAGAGCTCTGACTTTCTGACTCATTTAAAATGACATCAGATATAATTTCTCAACGATCTGTTTTCCCTTATAATGGCTAGTTTTGTTTATAGTCTCTCTCTCTAATTTTTTTCTGCAGTCAATATTTTTACTTCAACAGTGAAGTAAATTGGGAGAAAGGGAGACAGAGTTATACCTTTGCTAAAGCGGAGCAAGTGAAATTAGAACTGGGTCTTGGGTTTTATTGACTCTTGCAGCCTTTGTTGCTCCGATTGCTAGGGCTAGGAAATAAATTTCAGTCTCTAAACTACACTCCATGTATCAAACATTTTTACAGTGAGAATAATTCTTTTGCTGTTCTTTCCATTCTTTTCAATTGAAGGGAAAAGTAAAGATCACCAACTGGAAAGAATATTTTTCCTCTTGGAGCTCAAATTGCAAAGAGGAAGCACAGGGTCTGGAGGGAAAGCTGATATTTAGGGTCTTTTAAAGTCATTCCTAGGGTTCCATGATGTCACTGAGCTGGCTATGAATGCCCCATCTAAGCAGAAGGTCTTCCCAACTCTAACACATACTGTACACTGCTTTGGAGCTTGCTCTGAAAAAATCTTCCATTGATGGCTTTTAGACACTTATGGTTCCTACAATATAGGGCAGTAGTAGAGAGAGTAACCTCTGTTTCTGTGTTAATAAAAATACCGGATTTTAAAAGTTTGGGTGTGAACTCTCTGAGTAGACATAGCATAATGCACTGCAATGGTAAGTTCTTCAGACTGCCTTACATATTGTACCTGAAGGGGCCTGTTACTAGAATTCAGAAGAGTATGCCCATTTGGGTATTTTTTCTTTTCCCTTTTGTTTCTTGCTACTGCCCTTATATTTCCTTTTTATATAAGGAAATCAGAAAATCACGAGAAAATAAGTTCATTCATGGTCTTGTCATCATCCACTGATTCTGTTCTCCAAACCGAGATGAAGTATACAAGTGACAAGTTACAGGTGCAGAAAGCATTGTCAAAATCTAGCTGCTCACGTCACAAAGTGAGCTTCTACAGAATGTTGTCCTCTCCTTACAATTGAAATCCACAATATTGCTGCTACAAATTCAAGGTGTTGATGTTATGAAGCAAAAAACAGCAGAGTTGACAATGTTCAGATTCAAGAATGATCTGTGTATAACATGCATTTATTTTCTGAATACTGTCTCTACACTCTATTGTCTCCTATTGTTGGATAAGGAACTGGCTGATAGCCGCACCCAAAGAGTTGCTGTCAATGGATCGATGTCCAGGTGGAGACCAGTGACGAGTGGCGTTCCTCAGGGGTCAGTACTGGGGCCGGTGCTGTTTAACATCTTTGTCGGCAACATGGACAGTGGGACTGTCCCTCAGCAAGTTTGCCGATGACACCAAGCTGTGTGGTGTGGTTGACATGCTGGAGGGAAGGGATGCCATTTAGAGGGACCTTGACAGGCTTGAGAGGTGGGTTTGTGTGACCTGTATGAAGTTCAACAAGGCCAAGTGCAAGGCCCTTGTAGGTCTGGGGCAATCCCAAGCACAGGAAAACACTGGGCAATGAATGGCTTGAGAGCAGCCCTGAGGAGAAGGACTTGGGGGTAGTGGTGGATGAGAAACTTAACTTCAGCTGGCAATGTGCACTTGCAGCCCAGAAAGCCAACCCTGTCCTGGGCTGCATCAGAAGCAGCGTGGCCAGCAGGTCGAGGGAGGGGATTCTGCCCCTCTACTCTGCTCTGGTGAGACCCCACCTGCAGCGCTGTGTCTGCTCTGGGGCCCCCAACACAAAAAAGACATGGATGTGTTGGATCAGGTCCAGAGGAGGGTCACAAAGATGATCAGAGGGCTGGAGCACCTCTCCTATGAGGACAGGCTGAGAGAACTGGGGCTCTGAGGTGACCTTACAGCAGCCTTCCAGTACCTGAGGGGGCCCACAGGAAGGATGGGGAGGGACTTTTGACAAGGGCGTGTAGTGAAAGGACAAGGGGAATGGTTTTAAACTAAAGGAGGGCAGATTTGTATTAGATATTAGGAAGAAATTCTTCACAATGCAGGTGGTGAGGCACTGGAAGAGGCTGCCCAGGGAAGCTGTGGCTGCCCCATCCCTGGCAGTGTTCAAGGCCAGGC
>KL276549.1:0-14240 GCA_000699545.1 Podiceps cristatus | reverse complement strand
AAAAATAACCTTAATATTTTTAAAATAAAAAAAAAAAAAAAAAAAAAAAAAACCAAAACAAAACACCAAAAAACCCCAAAAGCCACAGCAATTTTTTTACCCCATCTGAAGTTCAATTTGCAACTTAAAAAATATTATATATTTGTCGTATGATTCAGTTCACTGGTATAATTCTATGGCAATCATCAGACACTTTAGAAAAAGGCCAATAAATTCAGCCAGGATAAATGACATTTGTGATGTAAATACACTAGGAAAATTATATTCTGAAGGACTAGTTTCGGAGTTCATAGTGCATTGCTCTGCTCAAGTGCACATGGCATGTAGTGACTTATTTTTTAGTATTTTCTGTTGGGTTAATTTGGCCAGAGTGTCTTACTGGGCCCTTCCTGGCCCCTCATGTAGGTAGAAGTGCTCCTTTGATGTGCTTTTTCCCTTGCTGTGTTAAGTTTCCCCCAGACATTTTGGGGCATATAGAGTAGCTTTTACTGACAGTCAACATAGATTTAACTTATGAGTAAGATGTCTAAACTTCTGACGCTGTCAGTCATGCTCTGCAAGGATGGAATCTATAGTGGTAAATACTGAATACAGATTGTAGAGTTCAAATCTGTTTAAAAAAAAAAAAAAAAAAAAGTATGGGACAATGATGATACCTGCTGAAGAGCGACTACTTTTAGATGCTAAGCAGAAAGAAGTTAGCTTTCCTTTAATATCTTGGCAACCAGAACGTTGATTTTCAATATTATTTGGATGACCAACATTATTTTTCTATCATCTCCTTTTAATAATGGCTAAACGGTTTCACTAACTTTTTGCTTCATTTTTGCTGCCATATGATTATTAAAAGTTGAGATACAAAGATTTTATTTTTTTTTTTTTTAACATGAAAACTACATTTAGTTTTGAACAACAGTTAGTGTCTCCTAGAAATTTTTCAGCGCCTTTCAAAACTACGTTCATTTTTGGAAAACAGGCTGGGTTTAATAGATCAGCTTGTGAAACCTGTTCAGCACAATGGCTACAGCTGGCAAATAAACAGCTCCGTGCAAATGCATTGATCTGTTTCTTCCATGATCTGCCTTCCACACTGGCGTGGCCAGCATGCCATTATTCATCAAAGGACACTTACAGCCATGATATAAACACTGTTGAAGTGGGTGGAAGCACTATAGAGATCTACAGCTGTTTAACAGTTAAGATCAGCTTTTCTTGTTGATACCAGGCATATCATACCCAGGTAGATCAAAAATTGTGTACTGTTATGTGTGCAAATGTTGCATTTTTGACCCCATGGAAGTGCAAGATGAAAAAGTGTTTTCTTCTTTCTTCTAGGCACTCCTGTTCTGGCATTTATGCCCAGATAAAATAAAAATAAACACTGTTTCCAGAGCTAAATATAAGGGTAAAAATTGGTATATCTTGGAGTACTTCCACTGCCTGACTTGTAATTATAATGCTTAAAACTTACTGGTATTTTGTCTGCTTTATTTCTCACACTCATTTCTCTTTCTTGTCTATTTCCTCTGCTTCTTCTCACCTACAGTCTCATTCTTCAACCCTAAGCAATGCAATGACTAATTTTTATTGTTCTACATGAGATTTATTCTTCTCTTTAAGAAGAACTGGGTGGATGGTGTTTTTCTTTACTTGGTACTCCTTTCCCATGCTAGCTTGGACCATCAATGCTTTTTCCTTGATTTTTTTTTGCTTTTTCTGTGCGGTTCCTCTTTCAATGTGGCAATAGCTTTTTGTGTATACTTCTGATGTCAGGGTTATCAGTAGAAGCTCTGCTTGTGGTGGCTTGCTGTAGTGGAGTGGAAAAAGATCTCGGGTAAAAATGTAAACATAGCAAGTTCCAGCTTGTGCAGACAAATCTAAACAATAGGACTACAAATGGACTGGCATGCCATATTGTGGAGCTGTTGTAAGAAAAACTGTGATCTGAGAGTTTACACATGGAAGAGTGCAAATGTACTCAGGCTTTCCTTCAGAGCACAGTTTGCTGCATGTAAAGGAATGGAATAGAAATGGGAGTAAATAATCTGGTTTTAGGACATAAATCTTTAGGACCAAGTAGGGAGGAAGAGTGCTGCCTGGTATTCTGAGCCAAATACAAGTATCGGGTATGATATTCATTTACAGATACGCCAGTTTTTGTACTGCATTTACCAGAACTGTTATCTGACATAATACTTGTTTCCAAGCTAGAGTCTAAATATATGCTGAAAGAGTTCATAATTAAAACTTATGCTGATGTTGCTGTGGGGTTGGGATTGTTCAAATATTATATACTGACAGTGGTGTTTTTATTGCACTAGGTGTATCTCTATGAAATTTAACGTAACAGTGCTGGTTAGAGCAGGGCTAGCAAGATGGGACAATACCTTTGGTAAATGACATTTACCGTGACAAAACCCACCATTTCACTACTGGTTCCCAGATCTCTGTTGACGTAGCTCTCCTCCTCCTGCTACTATGATGTTTATTACTTATTGACACACAGAGTGTCATGAAGCTGCAAAACAACCTACACAGAGATTCATGAGACCTTATAGTAGATTTTGCCCTGATACATGATGTTGATCAGTTGTGTGGAGATGCTACTAAGTGATTATAAAAGGCAAAGTATCTTGTTGATCCACAAGTTGCAGATTTGCATGAATAGAGGTTTTAATGTGATCATTCAGAGTGGCTCCGCTGAAGTGATTTTACTGCTTTGTGTTAATCTGTCTGAGAACCATTTATGGTAATAATAATTTGCAGGTTGGCCTAGCATCATGTTCAGTGTTGCAGTGGGCTTGCATAATAAATGGATAGTTAGGCTCTACGAAAAAGATGAAAAAGTGTCAATCCTTCTGTTCCTAAAATATACAGTAATGTTCACTGCTTCCTAAGATTGTATTATGTGCTCTGCGGAAGTTTTTATCAAAGCAGGTGTAGTACAGCTTCATGTTATAGATTCTTTTTTTTTGCCCCCTTATTGCCTCTTTCTGGTACATCATAGCTATCGAGCTCCTTGGGAGTAACACAATACACCTTGTTGTGCCCACCTACTTTTAGTCTACATTTTTTGCAATTCGGTTAATCCTCTAGGAGGTGATCCTGTCTTTCACAATTTGTTAGAAGCTGCTCAGGTATTTATAACTTTTTGCTGAGAAAGAAGTGTCTGAAACAGAAGTGGTACAGATGGAGCAAGTCTGACTGGACTCTCCGATCCTATGAAGTGACTCATCTTACATCTGTGGAGGAACTGAGGGGTAATTGTGCTTGTTGGTTTGATTTCCTCTGTCACGTTTCTCTGCACATCCTCATTCTGGTCACAACTAGAAGTAGAAATGACACAGTGTGATGAGACAACAGCTTCAAGTGGCCGGCCTGGCTAAGCTTTGGTTAGCACAGGACGTATTCCAAAGTGACACAACCAGAGCCATTTGAATACCTCCAGTTTCCAGATTTCTTTTTTTTCAGGGAAGAGACTCTGCTAATATCTTCACGAGTAAGAGCAGAGCAGTCCAAACCTTCCTAGCCCCATTTTCTGTTTGCTAGACACTTGTTTTTCCCGAGAAGGCCTCATCTCAGTGAGTTCTTGCTGTTTCTGTGCTTAATTTCCTTGTTCCTCTACCAGTCAGAGCTTCAGAGTACAAGCTGTCAGGGCAAGTATTATATCCTCTCCATGGGTTTTCATGCCCTCCCCCCCTCCCCAAAATAACCTTCAGAAAAACTTTAACTAGTGCTGCTGCATGGGAACCCTTGGTCTCATGGTTAATGTAGAATGAAACATTTGTAGGGAAGGCTTTCATCTACCTCCAAGTGTTTTAAGGTTATTTCAAGGGCCATACGCAGGAGGTGTCTGGAAAATGATCGACATCTGCTTTATCACATTCATGCTAAAGCAAAAATAACCACGGAACTCATTTGTTATTACTGCATATTCATAATTTTGTTAATGAAGAGCATTTCTGTTGTATGCCTTTTTGATGCTTACCTGAACCTTCTGAGGTTGTCTCTAAAATCATAGAATCATAGAATGTTTTGGGTTGGAAGGGACCGATAGTGGTCATCTAGTCCAACCCCCCTGCGGTGAGCAGGGACACCATTACCCAGATCAGGTTGCTCAGAGCCCCGTCCAACCTGGGCTTGAATGTTTCCAGGGATGGGGCATCCACCACCTCTCTGGGCAACCCGTTCCAGTGCTTTACCACCCTCATTGTAAAGAAAATGGTTGTTTTCATCTTCATTTTTTTAAAAGATGTTTAGGTTTATATGTAGTCTATGAAATCAGTACTCTTGAGGCCAAGAGACCTTTGAAAAGACTGGCCCTAACAGGTTAGTCTGATTGCCTTCTCACTTTTTTGCTTGCTTTCTGCCTTGTTTTTTCAAAATCCAGTATAACATTTTAAATTGGATTAAGTAGGTAGTTGATTATTCCAATTATTTATAGAAATCCTGTGATCCTGTGATTAGAGGGCTCGGCTACATCAAAACAAGTGAAATTGGCTTCTAACTTGGCACTTGGGCCGTGTGGCCCTGGGAAGAAAACCACTGTTCCTCCTGCCTCAGTCTTGATGCCTGCCTGGTTCTGACCTTTTCACTTCCACGCACGACCCCGCGGGAGTAGGAGTAGCCTTAGAGGGAAGGTGTGTGGTGGCTGCAGCCGAGGCAGAAAGGGCAGTCGTGTGCCACTCGGTCCCAGCCAGGGTTGGCTCCACCATCCTGATATGTTGGGCCTGGCCATGCTCTACATTTTCCAGTCTGATGCAGAGATGGCACACTTCGTGAGATGGATTATGCCTAAGGTTTGATGCCTCACCTGTTAATTCTGTTATGTGTTTTAAAGCTGATTCTCAACTGATCATCTTTTTAACAATCACTAGGCAATTGTTCAAAACTAAGAGCTCGGTTCTGCCTCTTTGCTGCTGACATTAAAACCCAGGCCCTGGAAACCTTGAGGGCCCCTCTCTCTCCTGCAAGAAACTGGACTGAATAGCTCAGAAGAAGGGGGCTGTGGAGCAGGGCTGTGGTTCTGCCATAGATATTCATGCAACATGAGAGATATAAGCTGTGTGCTGTGGTGGGTCTTTTGTGCACTACTGGAGAAAGAAGAAAATGTTTAAAGTAAGGTTTCTAGGTTGGGATTGGGAAGGCGTAATTTCTGGTTTGTAGCTCAGGATTGTTTCTGTAATTTCCATGAAACAAACAAACAAACAAAAAAATGCAGGATACTGAAGAGTAAGAATCCTTGAAGTGGGAACTAGGTAAGTGTTAACAGCATCTCGCTTTACTTGTTGGCCAGATAACTTGCCTTTGTCTGAGATAAATTTTGAAGGTGGACTGTGGTCTTTTGATCCAAAATATCTGGGAAAAGCTGTTATATAAAAGTGGTCAAGAGTTCAGATGTACCAATTTCCTACTGATTTGCTACAAAGGGAACAAGCTTATTCATTCATTTATTCAGCTTGGTCTTCTAAAGTGACGTATTATCATAGAATTGGTGCTGATTGTAACTTCCTGCTTGCACTCTGGAAACCCAATGTTCTCCCAAAAGCAGGAATTTCAATACCTCGCATCTAGTTGCCTACTTCATCTTCTAGTCTCCAGTAATGCTCTCTAGTATGGGGAGAACTGCTGCTGTACATATGCAAAGATTTAGAAGATGGTCTGCTCTATATTGAGAACCTGCAGTTTTTTGGTGGTACTAAGCAAGATTTAGAGGGGTATTAGCATGGTGTGAGCACAGATGTTGGTTGTAGCCAAACTGGATCCACCTTCGCAGAGCAGTTATGTACGTTGTGGAAATGTAAAATAAAAAAAAGTAATGAGTGATCTTTTTGGTAACATGGTGAGTTAAGTCTAGGACCTTGAGTATCTCATCTTTATGCTTTGCTGCTAATGAGATTGAGTTAGTCCTAAATTCATTTGCAGTTCCCCTCTCTAGAAAGGGCTTTGCCTTTCATTTATAAGGCTTCTTTGATTGCTCTACAGCTGAGTGAATTCATGTTGATGTTTCATTACCGACTAGAACAACATAAACTGTGAATGTGACATAGAAACTTTATTGTTTTAAATTCCATTAAGGTCCTTGGCTTAAAAAAGATAGCCCTTAAAATCAGGTGTTCTGCATGGAAATATACTGTACTACATCTGCTTAAATCTGTGTAGGCAACCACAGAGGTGACAAAAGGAAACGATACTGACACAATCGTTGAAGTGCAGAAGAAGGAGAGTGTTCAGTTGAAATCATGTTTCATTCTTCCAGGTTTGTTACATTAGGACTCAAGTGAATAGCGCTGCACAATCAAATGCTTTCCAGACATCATTTGCTCAAAATACCATTTCCTCATTTAATGACTAGTTGTTGAATGCTTTGTATATCTAGAATTTTCTTTTTACTATTTTGAGAATAGAGTTTTGATGTTCAAACTATTTGCTTTTATCAGTGTTATATCTTGAGTCCAAACTACTGTAATTGAAGATTCTTTTCTGATACCACCCAATAACTGTAGAAAAAACCCAAAAAATTTTGATTGCATGCTTAGACTGAGCAAGCGGAAAAGGTAATGGTCTAATATTAGCCTTTGAGACAAGAGGCTTCCCTTTTTCTTCTTTTATAAAATGTCATTTTGAATTGGTTTCTGCAATTATCAGTAGTTTTGTTTTGTTTTGTTTTTTTTTTTTTTTTTTTTTTAAAGCCACTCTTCCAAGCTTTGCAGCCTTTTGCCTTTTTATAAAAGCTTCTTCAAGTCATACAAGTCTGAAGAGATATAAGTGTAAAGAATGATACGTTAGTGAAGGAGCTACTACAGTTCTTTTTGTAGGTTAGTAAAAACAGTCAGGATAAGCTTGAGGAGCACAATTAACATATAAAAGGAAATTGTTTTAATGTGAGTAGAAAGTTGTTGATCTCGGATTAACTTTCAGTGCTGACTACTGCATGATACTTTGAGAAATATAGCACTGTTGTTGGTTCTTCTGTCTATGAATTTTCAGTGTGAAGCAAAAAGTGTTTCTTCGATGAAGAATGTTAACCTTGTATCTCTGCATTTGTCTCAATTTCTTTCCATGCTGCTGTCTTTATTTATGATATCCTTTATATTTAACAGCACTACAGCTAGTGCAGACACCAATGTGAAAAAAAATTCATAGTATGGAAGAGAATTTAGGTCCACTGATTCTAGTGATTTATGCTTAAAGTTATGCTGAGCTGAACATTCTTGAGTGAGGTTTCATGTTTGTGAGTTAAAAGCGTAACTGTCCAGCACAAGCAGCAGAATTAATCGGAGCTACTTACATAATAAATTTTTAGGTATTGCGCTTCAATTCTCAAGCACCACTGTGGAATAATTTTTAGGGTCAAGTTATGTTTCAAGCAGAGATGTGTAGGTCTTGAAAGCAATGTATACTGCATTGTGCTATTGAAATAGTGAAGCATGGTAATGTATCTACTTAAAAAAACCAAAAACCAAAAAACACAACAACAAACAAACCTACAACAAAACATGCAGATCTAAATTGTGTGGAAGTTCTCTGGAGCCACAGTTCGTACAAAAACTATATTGGTTTAACTGCTAATTATGCAAAGCCAATGTAACCGCAAAAGAATGACCTGCATCCACACCAAACATGAAGGTAGAAATATAATCCCCAGAGGAGGCCATGGGGCTGGGGGCTGTTCAGTGTAGCTGAGGACTGGGGCAGAACATCCCTTATCAAATGGGTGGGGGGCTGGTAGAGGAGAGCTCAAGGTGCGTTTCAGGTCAGACGGAGTAAACAGCTGAGGAAATCTGGTTTGCAATAAACAGGGCACATTATACACGGAGCTCCATTAATGCTACTTTAAAGTCAATTTTCCGGGTACAACTGTAATTAAGTTCTATACAAACTATTGTTTTTTCCTCACAAAATAATTTGTTCCTTAGTCTTGACTATATAGAGCAGAACAGCCTACTCCCCTCTTTCTCTTAGTTTTCATTGCTTAGCGTGACATCATACGGTATGGAATATCCCTTTGGTCAGTTTGGGTCAGCTGTCTTGGCTGTGTCCTCTCCCAGCTTGTTGCCCACCTCCAGCCTCCCGGCCTTCGCAGGCGTGTGTGGGGTTGAATAGCCTTGCCTGCTGTGGGAGCACTGTGCAGCAGTAGCCAAAGCACTGGTCTGTTATCAACACTGTTCTACCCACAAGTGCACAGCACTATATGGGCTACTATGAGGAAAGTCCTATCTGGTCTGAGTACAGGAGAAAGAGGCAAATGTAAAAAGACAACTCTGTGTGGGTGGTTACAATTTTTTTTTGTTATTATTAAAAAATGCATCTAATGCTCTGGATCCATGACTTCACCAGAATGATACTGCATCTATGTTTGATTGAATAACCTTTGATTTAGAAGGGTAGATATACTTGTTAATAAAATTACTGCATGTGACTTTCTAACCAAAGCGGACTTCATATGTGAGAGATTCTAAGTAATCTTCATGGGTTTATAGTTTCATCCTTGTCTGCAGATAAAACAGGTTGCTTTGGACAAAAGGGTGAGAAAATGAGTAAATATCATTGCCATTTGGTTCCCTGGGAGAGGTATCTGATTGTGAGCTTGCTCTTTGCAGACACTAACCTGTATGCACTGGTAATCGCTGTTGGAAAACTGAAAGCTGTCCTTGCTGTGGGACATTGAGGTCTGTCACCCTGGAACAATAAAACTCTCATACAGCTGCCATAACAAGCAATCTGATTTTCAGTCAGAGGGCCAGGTGTGGTGGTTGTCTTACCAGGTGCAGATAAATCATTTAGTGATATGCTGCTGTGGTATTAGTAATGGGAAGGGAAAGTTCAGGAGATCATCTGTTGACAGGTAAGAAGTTTTGTCAGTTTTGCTATTGTTGCATAGCTTTAAGGTGAACGCAGAAGTAAGTAGGGGTCTGAGTAGCTATTTGAAATGTTCAGGAAGCTCCTAATTCAGCATTCAGCAATTGCTATAGCCATGTGCTTGTCAAGTCCTTGTAGATACTTAGGAAGATCATTCTCCCGGGTATGTAAGACAGAACTACAGAGTTGTATGGCATTATTACTAGTAGCAGAATATCTCCAGGCTTTAGCCAAAGGCATGCTTTTGACAAATACAGTACTGAACGTTGTCTTTCGTATCACCAGTGGACAGATTTCAGTTAACATTGCTAATCAGGGCTTGCAAATTTGCCAAGTTAGAGAATTTTCGTCTTTAAATTCTAGACAGTATCTTCAGACAAGGTTAACTGATACCTACTCCAAGCTGTATGGTACCCTCTGAGAAACCGAGCCCTTGATCTGTTCTGTATTTCTACTTATTCGGTGTTGGCATATTTTATGATCCTGCTTTGGAAATGGAAAGCTTGACTGTTTTATTGAACTTTTGCTAACAATTGGCTCTCTATTAAAAATTGCCCCTGCCAGGGCTCAGAAATATTTTACTGCTGCAAGAAAGCTTATGAGCATTAAGCTGAATGTGGACATTTTGTCAACAATGCTAGGATGTTTAGGCTTTTTTATTGTACTTCTTTCTTCCTCCTTTGTCTAGAGGATGGTCCTGTTTGTGGCTTTCGGGGGGCATATATAACAATAGCCATGCAAGAAAAGAAGCACATGATGAAGATAATTGCATCAGCACAGACATGGAGTAAACCCTGGAGGTGAACAAGGTCTGTGGATGAATTTCACTTGACAATTATAGCCATGCACAAAACATACTAGATATGAGGCAATTTAATTAGTGAAATTAAATACTTAAACCACCAATGCAATATACACCCTTACATTGTATTTCCTTTTCTTTACCTTAATATGCGCTATACACTATATTAACGCCATAGTACTAACTTGGACTTGTTGCCAGCATTCTAACTAAATCACTGTTTTATTTAATTTTTTCCCTTCCCAAAGGATCTCCCAAAGCTTTCATCTTGAACAGTAACTGTTGCTACAGAAAAATACCTGCAGTCCTCCTTTAGACTGCTCGATGGGCAATCTTTGGACTGTGTGGTAGCTGAGGTCAAAAAGCTGGATGAGGAGGGTGAGACTACAAGGTTAAATGTGTGAGAGCTGTTTCTGGACAGAAAGACCTATTTATTTCTCAGGTGCCCATTACAGAGAAGGGCAAGGAGCTGTAGCTTAGTTTCATGTATAAGATGGTTAAAATTATAGTAATTTTGTGTGTAATGATGAACTTGATCCTTAGTTGCTGTATACTCAACCTCAGGAAAGCTAGACTTGCACCTACTAAGTTCCTGTGGAAATTTACTCTTCTGTATTTCCAGTTGTGTTTTTTTTTTTTTTTTTTTTTTTTTAAACAAAGATATTCTATTCCTCTTCCTTTTTTGTACAATCCTTTTGTCCCTCCCTCAAACTCCTACAGATAATTCCCACCCCACCCCACCCAGGTGCTTTTATAGCTGCTTATCATTTAATCAGCCAGACCTCTCCTTATCACTTAGTTATTTGGGTTACCACTCTACTGCATGACTTTTCTTTTCCTCTCTCTCTTTTTTTTTTTTTTTCCTTTTTTTCTTTTTTTTTTTTCTTTCCCCTTTGTACCATTAGTAAATTCTTCAGTAAGTCTGAGAAGATGTTTCCCCTTGTGATTATAAAGGAATCTGGGATTAAGTGTTTATAGCCCATCTGCCACAGCCTGTGAATCCATTAAGACAGTTAGACTTGCATGAAAGGTCAGGAAAAGTAACCTTTTTCAGCTTCACCACTCCTTAATCTCATTAGCTACCTCAAAAAGTTGTGCTTTCTCTTCTGGTGCAGGTAGGTGTATTATAATATCTGTCCATAAATAGGTCTTAAATCAGCTGCAGGTGGATAAAGCATTGTCCCTGAGGACACAAAGGCTTCATGCAATTTCTGGAACACGCATTTTGACCGGCTTCTCAGAACTGGGAGTAGTGGAGAGAGGGGCACTAATGAGGCTCAGTTTACCAGCTGGTGATCCAAATCTCTCGTGTGTGACACCTTTGCAAATTATTCCCTTGGGCACCATCTTTATGTGGTATCATCTTTACTGAACAATGAACAGCATTTCACAATATAAAGCATCGTTCCTGAACATTCTCTAAATATAGGCTACTTGGGTGAAGCTACTTAAGTTAGTGTTGTTATTTACTTGTTCTTAGGCTGGGCTTTCAATCTGCCCTTGGAACATCTAGTTTCTTAACACCTTTCGTGCGTGCACTTTTGCCTTTTCCTTTCTTGGATTTGGAGACTTTCCGCGGAATTCCAGCCTAATCAAAATAAGAGGATTTAAAATAGCAGTTGAGTGCATTGTACTGTGATGCAATGTTAGGCTTACTTTCAGGTGATCAAAATCAGAGGTCAGGTTTAAGTTAAGGATCCATCTACAAAGTCTCTTCAGTGACTAAACTTTGTTTAACTGTAGCAGTGATCAAGTTTTGGGTTTTTTGGTGGTGGCAGTTATTGTTGGTTTATGTTTGTGGTGTTTGTTGTTCTGTTTGTTGTTGTGGTTTTTTTTTTTTTTTTTTTTCCAAACAGGACTTATCATGGCAGAATAATTTTCAATGTAAGAGACTCTGATCTAACAAAAAGTCTTGACTTTTCTCTCAGAGAAAATCGGGATGAATTATTTCATATTGAGTCTGACACTCCAGTTGCAGAATAAAATGTTCTCCATCATGTGTGAGTTCCAAACAGTGCTGTAATTAATACAAATGAAAAGCTTGTGCGTCATGCTGCTGGCCAATATTCACATGGTAGTGGTTTAAAATACTTTTTTCTTTTTTTTTTTTTTTTTTTTTTCTTTCCCCCCCAGATCTTCAGCTAGTGATTTGGCTCTGATTTAGGTAGGCTCTTGGGCAACTGTATTATTCAGAATATCTGAGTTCATTAAGCAACATGATTGGTGACACATGAGTTGCATTTTTCATTTGCTTTTTAAATCTCATCCTTTCACCAGGGAGACAATTGCTTGTGGAGAGGATTGCCTTTGAAGGTTCTATTTTGACTGTTTTATTTATAGCAGTGCTATAGCTGTGTATTCTAGTCTTCCCTATATCTGGACAATCAGCACCTGTTTAATTGGTGAATGTTATTTAGACCCGGGTGTCATGCTTTATTCAAAACCTTAAACCTCCCTTGCAAAGCTGTTTTATGAGCATTTCACATTCCTTTTGTGCAACAGTAAATTACTACAACTTTTACGTGAGGTGCAACTTAGTGTAAATGCAGGTTTAGGAGTGTAATCCCATTCAATGTCATACTGGAAGAAATGGTTTAGGAGCTTTGTCTTTGAACTAGCTTACAACTCTGCCCTGGTACTTGGCTGTTCTCATCTAAAATGTTATTTCCGCTGAATTCAGTGAATTTACGTGTACTTCCTTTTAACCAGGTTCTGGAGAAGATTAATCAGGTTCTGGAGAGGTTTCTATTAACATTTAAATTCTGGGGTTTATTTGGAGCTGGGGCTGGTCATGTTTCTGTTTGCCCTGAAGTTTCTGATAAGATCACAGCCAGAAATAGTAGGAGTGGAAAGATGCTTGTGTGACTACGAGTGAAAATACTCCTCTGAATAAACTTAGCACAAGTATTTGTGAAAGTGTACTTCTGTATCAGTTAAATTAGTAATATGGTATAACGAGGACTGGGAGATTCTGTCTTCGTCACTGCAAAGCATTCTAAAATATTTTATAATAAAAGCCCTGCTGTTTGTCTAAGAATAACTACTGTGTTGTACAGCGTGAGCTGTGGAATTCTTGTACGGAAACTGTCACTCAGCGTCCTTCTGCTACTTGAAATGTAGGGCCATGTATAACAAGGTTTTGGATTTGCAGCTTAGTCATGTGAAAGACTTTAAAAATATGGTTTTAATATTGAAAGAATACACTGGTCATGAGTTTCAGATGTGTTTATATCCCTGGCTTCACTGCCTGAAACTTCAATTACTTTAAAAAGAAATCAAATATATGGGATATTTTGAGCTCTCAATTTAGATTTCTTAGGGGGAGAAAAAAAAAAGTCATATCTGTGAAAGAAGGGAGGATAAAGAAAGAAGTATTGGATTGGAAAGAAGCTGATGGAGGACAGCAAGGGCTCATTTTGATTTGTTCTGACTTTAAGAAATGTAGATTTTACAAATGTGTGGGATTTATTTTGGTATATTAAAAGAAATAAGAGCCCATCAGTTACAACTGACCTGTATATTTCAAGCAGTCTGGTGCCATTAGCAAAATGCAGAGGATTTTCTCTTGCTATTAATTTTATACAGCTCTCCCATCAAGTGTTCATGTTGAAATCTCTTTAATTAGAGATCTCAAATACTCAAAAGATAATAGCTATTTTACATCAAGTTCTCAGATACCCTTCTTTATTACCTTTAGCCTTTGTATGCCAGTGGTGAAAAGGAACAACTTCTGTACAGCAATGTAAACATAATTTTCTGCCTGCTCTGTTATACTCTGCCTCACACAAATAAATGGCATGATTCTTAGTCAATAACGTGTTTAGTAAAGTCTATGAGAAACTTTTCCTCTTTTCTTTCTTTTTTTTTTTTTTTTAAAAAAAAAAAGGCAGAAAAGAGTTTTCAAAAGTCAACCTATTTTTCCACCTTCTGTATTCTTTCATACAAGGCTTTAAAGGAATTCTCACTTATGTGCAAGGTTTCTGATGTTACACATCATCTAAACTATAAGAAACCTACTAAGTGGTCTCTGCAAAGAGACAAAGGTATGACTATGTTATGGAGGGCTTGTAACTGCAGCAACAGCAAGCTCATGTAATCCTGTAGTCTTGGTTCTGCACTGGTCTATGCTCAGGGCACAGTAGATGTAAGCTTTGTCTTTTTTATGCCCTCAACCTTGGCTATCAACTAAGGAACTGGCTGTTGTATGATGGATTTGTCACTTATTGTTCAGATGATACCCTCTCCCACCCCCCTCTCCCCTCCCCCTAAAGTCATTATGTAAAGGAAGAATTGCTGGCTGTAAAGTCACGGCAGCCCTGTTTGTGTGCTGCTCACTCTGTGTTGTAGGACTCTTGCTTAGGTACGGGCACTTTTTTTGCAAGGAGTGGGAGAGGGCAGGGAGGTCTTCATAATCCAGCTCCCTAGTTACTTTGCAATGCCAGATCAGTGCAAACGAGGAGACAGGGTCCCAGCTCTGGCTGAGGACTGCAGGTCCACAGTTGCAGGCCTTTGCTGTCAAAGAAGCAGCAGCTTCTCCACGTGGTGTCGGTGTCGTGGTTTAACCCCAAACGGTAAC
>KL276548.1:6311-17425 GCA_000699545.1 Podiceps cristatus | reverse complement strand
CTGTTTTCTTTCCTCTGTCACATTCCGGCTGCCTCTCCTCTACAGGTCTCATTTTCCCTCGAAGGAACATCTGAGCAGACCATGTGGCAACATCCATACTGCTGTATTTACAGCCCAGCGCATTAGAACATTTCAGCTACGATGAAGAATGGAGATAAAAACGTCGGCAGCTCGGGGTAGGTATAGAATCCTCTTGAACATCCCTGTTGTGGAGCTGGCAATGTCTAGGAGAGGGCTGGTCGGGGTAGCTGATAACTGGGGTAACTGCTTCTGGCATCTCAGTGTATCTGCTGCTGCACAGGATGGTGTTTCTTGGAGCAAATATATACAGTTATCTTAATGTAAGACTCACAGGGAGTCAAAATTCCCCACATAGACAGGCAGACACACACACACACATATAAGCACTCTCCTGCATGCCACAAACTGATGGTGCAATTTTAAATGACCCTTTCCCTCACAGGAACGATTGACTTTACAGCATTACTCAAGATCTTGCTCCAAGAAGTGACTGGTGATATGTAAGCTGAACACCTCACATGAGGTTATAAAACATGTCAGAGCACAGTGTATGCTTCCAATAATCTGTGCTCCCTCGATTAAACTTCTCTGTCTTGTTTTAGATGCTATCAAAATATACAGCAATGTACTGACATCCCTTAGCCCAGAATTTGAAATGTACTGGTGAATAAGTTTATTTAGACCCCTTTTTCACCCAGGAGATGTTTTTCTTGTTATTGTTCTGTAACGAATAAGAAGCTCAACAGTTTGCAGCTCAACTTGCAAAGTTCAGCTTCAGCACCTGTGATCCCCATGGTGCATGGGGAGGGGTGGATATCTCATCAGATCTCCCAGTTCTTGTCCAGCTCCAGCTGTAACCTTTAAAACAATGCCTTGAGGTGCAATTAGCAGCTGTAAAGTTTGGTTTTGTTTTGTTCTAAGTTGCCTGAGATTTCTGAGTGTAATAGACCTTCAGACTACAGGGATGCAGTAAGAACAAGTTCTTTGACCTTTTATTCTCCTTGTAAATCTTTTAATGGGGCAGACTTCTTTTGAACTTCTTTAAAACACCAACGTGATGCTATGTCTGTTTCCACTATCATTTAAGTATTTATCAGACATGATTTAAAATAATTTTAAACTAATACAGATAGTGGCTTTAATGGAAATCTGAAGTATGGCAGAAAATCTCTTGTAACCATTAAAAAATAATATAAGAACACATTATTGATTGATAGGTTTCTTTGGAGGAGTGGGGAGAGGGTGAATCTGCACATGAAATGTAATCAGTAATTACTAGCTATACAAGAATTTACTCTTTTTAGCAATGGGTAGGCAAAGGCAGACATCAACAGGGAACCCAGGCAGAGATTCTCTACAACATATAAATCTGAAACAATATTTTACTACTGCTCGGTGTCATATATGCCTTCCCTTAGCTGTTCCCATTAACCTTTCTTACCCAGGTGCTTCCCAGTAATAGAGATTGCTCCATCATGGCTTCACTGCAGTTAATCTTATGTGGTCATCATGATATTAAGATTCATAGAGCTCGGAAGAGGACTTGACAGGGATCAAAAAGTGAATCCTGCTGTAAAAGAAGAGCCAAAAAAAAAAAAAAAAAAAAAAAAAAAGTAACAAAAGTTACTGGGAATTCCAAGTACTCAGCATAGTCTATTTGTTTTAATAGAGGTCACTAACCTTTCCTGACAGTCATCTTGTACCTTTTTGTATCACTGGAACAAGGACTGGAGCCTCTACGTTAGGATGAAATTCACCCCTCAGCAAAGGCGATCCTTTGCTGCAATTATCAAAGGTGATCTTTAGAGCAATAATCAGATCCACAGCTATGACAGCTCAAAAAGGAGAACACAAAGATGGCCTTTATGCCCCTTTAGCCTTGATTCATTCTGTGTCTGCAAAAAAAAAAAAAAAAAAAAAAAATTACTTCAGCACTAAAATTAGACTTTCATTGGCCCTCTCTTCAGAGCTGAATTTCCCATCAGGCAATGGATCTCTAGGGATAGTGTCATAGTACACTGATGGCCTGGTTTACCTCTTCTGGATAGGAAAATTTTTATCTGTATTTTAACTTTACCTGCTTTTTAATTATCTCTTCGGATAATCGCTACAGAAAGGCAGTATGCCTTTCTCTTAGCCAGTCCTCCAATCTCTGGGAATATGAGGTGATACCAAGTATTAGCATCAATGGCTTGTACTGAGGTTCAAAAGTTTGAAGTTAGTTCTAAAAGTTATTAAAGAGTAATATCAATGTTTTTTTTACTGAGGTAACTGAAATATTTGAATATCTTCAATTTTAAACTGAATTCTTACAGGAAACTTAAGGAAAATTTCTAGCTATTAAAATGTTTGAAAAGAATCACTCTGGCTGCATCAAGTTAACAAAACAACCGCATGAGAATGGTAACTACACTGCCTGATTTCCTTCTGTGCAGACTGACAAAGAACCTTAATGTTATATTATCACCTCTTCAGATTTGCTAACACTCACTTTGTTCACAAAACTCATCCTGCCCGCACCTCTTCCCCCCCGCCCCCCATCCCTGCTGCCTGCCCCACAGACACTCGGGTTTCTGCAGGAGCAAAGCCGCTGCCCCCCAGTCATCAGTTTTGGCAGTATCGTGCAGACACTTTCCACCACAGCTTTGGGTGCGTTTAGCAGAAAACACTTCTTTGTGTTCTTACTGAATTTACAATGGTTCCAAAGCTTTTGCAATAAAACAGTCCAATTTTGGGCACCGTCCCGAAGCTTGTGTGCCTGAGGTTCCATAGTGATTTGTTGTCTGCAACAAATAATTGTGGGGAAAAAAAAAAAAACAAAACAACAAAACAGCATGGTGCTCTGCTACTTTCAAGTTGAGGAACAGATGGCAGGATAGTGAGATTATCCAATTTTAATTCTTCATATTTAATTTGTAGGCTTAATGAATATTGAGAAATGTTGGCTTGAGTAAGATGCAATGAATATACTTAACAAGAAAGACTGCTCACAGGCAGTAAATATAGCTAACACGGCCACCAGTCTCAAAGCTATAATATTACACATCTAGATGGCATATCTGTCTGTATAGTTCCTCTTTTTATTTATAAATGCTTGCAGCATTTGAGAAGCATCAGGTTATGTTTCATATACTGATCGGTGTATTCTGTATGAGGGACTGTTATCGATTTACATTATGTAAATGTCTGTATATAGAGAACTGATAGAAGAAACCTTCCACATTTCCCTTGTCTCAGTAGCCCTTGTACACCATTCTATCATTTTGTGAATATAGCAAAATGAGTCTTTTATTTTAGAGTTGCAAGTAGAAGCGTCATGTGGAGGCCGAATGCTGCCATCCGCTGTTTGCTGGCTACGGTACCTGGGCACCACTCGGATCGAAGAGGCGCTGGGAGCAAATTCAAATCATGCTTTTGACATAAGCATGGCCCCTGAGCTGACTTCAGAGTGAACTGGGGTCAGAAACTAATTAGATTTTAGCCATAATCCCTATCACCCTTTCAATACGTGAAGTTCTTCCATATGCATGTAGTATCTTTCATTCAAGTGATGCCATGTCCACCATCCATAGGTTGTGCTTAGCAGTCTGGAGCTTTATCTACTGAAAGCAAAGATGGAGAATGCCACAGGCCTTGGTGGTGAGGCCGCTCACAGCCTCAACCACTCCGTGTGAGGCTGGTTTCCCAGAGCGTTGCCCGTAACCATCTGCCGCTGACACAGCCATCAGCAAGAAATGAGCACAGTGATGTATTTCCCACATCCCATAGACACATCAGGGCTGGCTTTGGAGACTAAAAAGATCTCCTTGCACTGAACTAATGCTTCTGCCACCAGCTACAGTGAGGTTCTTGTAGCTATTGTCAGTATATTGCTTCAGAGTGCCTGGTCCAGGACAAGTTTCATCATGCTGGCCTTTAATTTCAGTATATAGTGAAAGCCAGTTTTCTGGGAATCCTTCTAGAGGTGATGGAAAGAGATGAGCACCTCCAAGAGGTGATTCACTATACCAAAGTAGAAGTGTCATGATGCCAAACTGCTTCCCTGCCTGCAGTCACCTCTCTGCCCATGGCTGTGGAAGAGTTCAGACAGTTATCTAGGCACGCTATTTTTCAGATCGCTACAGCGAGGTGAGAAGTAGACAGAAATTTAACGTAAGCTCGTGAGCTCAATCTCACGTCACATATGTACAACATTAGTACTTGCCTAACCTTGAACTTTGGCAAAAAAATTGAAGTTAGTATGGTCAGGGAAAAAACTGCCAGAGAATCAGGTTTTAGTGGTAACATCTCATCCAGAAAACGGAATCAACAAATAGGGTCACACTACCCTTTCCCTGACATCAGCTCAGTCTATAGGATAATTTCTACAGTAGTTCTAGGACAAAAAAAAAAAAAAAAAAGTACTTTCTAAAACATCAGTGCCATATTCTGCCAAACCAGAGGTGTTTTGTCTACTTTCCTTCTTTCTCATTCTTGCTGTCATTTCCTATATCTTATGAGCTCGGGTTAAAGGTTAGACAGAGAAAACACAACTTAGCTGAAGATGGTAGTAACTTTAAAGATCTTCAATGAAATCACCTGCAGTGAAGAACAATCTCTAAAGCTATAAGTGAGGTTCCCTTTGTATTCATGTCATTTGTAAAAAGAGAGGAAAGTTTTCAAATTTGAGTTTTGTACAAACATCTGTCTTTCAGCCAGTTCCCACCCCACCCCCCTTGTTTCATATCTGGTGGCTATCATGTACTGATGGGCATCAGTTTTTCAAGATCGGGATAACTGTATACCATGCCAGGTTTATTTCTATTACATCATTATATTATAAACAAGGTGTCAGATCATATTGCTTGCCCTGGAATGACACAGTGTGACTAAATTACAAATGATTGCTCCTCCCAAGAAACTTAAAGTAATATATATTATTTCCAGCTGGAAGAACCACTATGGATTCATATAGCTATTTTCACAGTGGGAAAATAACAGCAAACTAACATGGACTAATGAGAGGAAACACATGCAGTCGGCACTGCCAGGCAAAGCCTACCTGTTTTATTGTGTTCGGTTGATAGGGAACCATTTACAGACATTTCTATTTTTTGACAGTGTAGGTTTCTTCTATGCAGTTTGTGTCTGAGGCAAGTTATATAGCAGGTGGGGTTTTTTATCACTGAAAGCATCTTTGCAAACACTGAAAGAAACAGGATGCTGCAGATTATAGGAAGATGGGTTTATGAGGGAGGGTGTCTGCAAGTAGCAATTATCTCCACTAAACTGAAGCAGAAAGGAGTAGGGGTAAGAAGAGCCCTTTCAGACTGAAACTAATGCTTTTGTGTTTGCAGTCCCAGCATTTCCTTTGCTCCGCTGTAGTTTGTGTTGCTCTTGGGAGGCAAAAGTCTAACTAGGCATGGCTCAGATAAATCTGCTCTCAGGTACCTCATGCTGCCAGTGTTAGCAGCAGAAAGTAATTAAAGTAATTTGCTTGCAAGAGGATGAAGCTTTCTGTATCATCGACCAAGTCAGAGGCGGTAACTCTTAGTGGAGGAAATGGTGCATCTGGGGTGGTCCTGTGAGACGTGGGTTGAATATGGGTCACAGCAGGTTACTTCAACAGAGGAAAAACAAGTCAGTGCTGCAATCCTGCAAAGACTGCCCAGAGAAGCATCAGCCTTCAGGAGGTTTCATTTCACTCTCTACAGGATCAGGGCTTCAATCTTCAGACAAAAGCTAGTGCTTTCAGGAAAGAGCCTCAGCAAGTGCCAGGAGCTCCTTTAATGTTACACAATCCTTTTTAACGAGGGGGAAAAGTTAACTTTTGCAGTATGTGCAGCTCAGTTCCTAGAACGTAGTTATGGGCACTGTTGGTTGATAAAAGCATTAGTGCCTTTACAGTCAAACTTCAAATGGAATTGCTGTATCAGCTGGCATTTGGCCACACACGATTGGCATTTCCTGGAGTCTTTTCTAAACTCAGTCCTTCTCCAACCTGTGCTCCTGCTCCTTGGTTATTTGCCTTCCAATTATCTGAATTCACCAATACTGAGTTTTGGTGACCTTTGGGTATGTCAAATGGATTCCCATCTAACAGGCTGTGGGCTTACCCCATCCGCTGAGGAGGAGTGACAGACACAGGATTTATGGGTACGTCCTTGCGTGCCTGGAGCCGGGCAGTGCTTGCAAGCACTCCTGCCAAGGACCGGTCTGGAATCAGGGCTGAGTACTTAGCAGGATGGTCCAGGAAGGCAAACAGATTATTTAAGATAGCCACATGCTGCTCTGGCTGCTGAACATCTCCCAGGACTGAACCGTGTTTGTAACCCTGCATTGTTGTTCTAATTAAAAGTTCAGAGAAAGCATTATCAGTAAATGAAGAAGTCCTTTGTGATCTTCATTTCATAGCTGCGTAGAAATAATTTGTCTTCACCACAGTATTCGCATACTTAACACATTGTAACTAATGAGTAACTCTGTTTCAATGTTATTAATGAAGAATCACATTGCTAGGAATGTATTTCCGAGACAGAATGTAAAAACTGAAGGAATTATATTGTTCAGATTTTCTATCTACATGAAATGCATGTTTATTTTGCTAGCAAAGTGAATGTTTTATGCCAGAGATAGAAATATTGTTTAGTTGTTGTTTCCATTTTTTGTTTTCTTTCCCTCTATGTAGAACTTCCAGCAGCACAAATACTTCAGCATAGTAAAGACATTATTGCACTGTCCATTTACAGATATGGGAGAGACAAATCTCTTGCCTATCATATCATAAAGGCTATTATGAAGAAAAAGCACATTGGTAGAATATAGACCTTTTGTGCTTTATTCTGAGGTAAAGTCAGGAATGTTGGTTACAGCATTAATTAAACACAGCTTGACAGTAAGCTTAGATTAATTAAGTAAATATCTCTAATGGCAAGCAAAAATAGGATCCTAACCTGAACAGAAAGAATGGGGAGGTGTTTTGGTTGTTTGTTTTGGTTTTTTTTTGTTTTTTTTTGTTGTTTTTTTTTTTTTTTTAATTTGGTATCACATGAAACTGTGGTAAAAAGAAGACTACGTATAATCATTATAGGTATTGAACATCAGTGTCATTGGAAAGAAGGTGAATACACAGTATGTTTTTTATGAGGAATTAATTTTTTAATAAAAGAGCTTTTTGTGGTGTGATGTCAAGATCGTTATGTTATAAAAGCAACACTTCATACTGCAAGATTGTACCTATACCCTGTGCAAAGTTTTGTGATTGTAAATCAGTGCATCCAACTGCTGGTGTTCAAGCTCTTCCGCAGAGGAGCCATCCAGCAGCATAAGCTATGCTCAAGGATTGTATACCCTGCCTGGAGGAAAGCATCCAGGACCACTGGATGCTGACTGTAAAGGGATGCATTTTCACAGGTACATCTGTGAATAAGTGATATGAGGTGAACAGTAGCTGCATGCAAAAAAAAAAAAAAAAAGCATTCGACTCAAGGAAGACGACTCTGACAAGGACAACGTCTCCACTGTACTCCTCTGATTGGTATTTTCACACTAAATGTTTTCTTGTCATTTGAAATCAAGGGGGAAAGCTCCAGGCCATTTCCCTCCCCACTCTGTATTTACATCTAGTGTTCTTTCTGGGAAAGAACTTTAGTTTCTGTGTTTATCGTCTTCTGGATGACTAAACTGGATGACTTGTGAAAGTGGGTTACTCAGAAAGAAATAGATATGTGTCCAGCCATGTAATCTTTCATACCAGATTGAAGTGGGGAAGAAAGACCATTGCTAACTCAAGCACTGACCTCCACTTCCTAAAGCTAGGTGAGGTACCTGCCTGCCCTTGCACAAGATGAAAAATTAACAGATTATAGTAATTTTAGTATTCCTATTTTAAGAATTTGCTTTACCCAGCTATTGGGTTCAAAAAAACAGTGACTATGGCAAGAGAGAATTGCTCATTCCCGTCCTTCACAGCGGTACCTACGCAGCGGCAGAGCCAGTGATCTCGGTGCTGGGGCTCCAGCGGAGGGGAAGATGCCGGTTCCCATGGAGACTGACTGCATCTCGGCACAGGAGGGATGGGGATAGAGATGCTGTGAACAGCCGAACACCCTGCATGCTTTCTCGTCCCATTACTGGGTGGTTGTATCCTCTTTGTGGACTGTCCTCTCTCAAAGGCAAAGCAGGGTATCAGAGTGTTGCTCCCTGAGATTGTGCTGGGTTTACCTGAGTGCACATTCTCTGAAGGTGTGGTAACTTAGAGTTGTTTATGCTCAGTCTTACTCTTCCTAGTTATTATGAACCTCACTGAAAAATACATTTACATACTAAATCTGACAATAAATTCCATAACAATTCATGCATTTGTTCCAGGTGTCATCACGAGACCTCAGTGAGGGCATCACTTGAACACAAATAAAGGATTGTTTAAGATTCCACATTTTCTTTGCTTTAATTATCCATCTTTAATTCATGAACTTCTATTAAAATGGATTAATTTCTTGAATTATTGTTTTAAATTCAGTAGTCTATGTTTCTCTCACATTTCCTCTCCTCATTTTAATTAGTACACAACAGATTGTGGGATATAAAATTGTACCATTTGAAATAATATTTTCATTAAGTATTTTCAAAGTATTCCATAATTGGAAATATGGGAGTCAAAAGTTCTGCTACAAAGAGTGTTTATTTTTTTAATTTTTTTTTTTAGCTTTAAGGGCTAATTGGTTGACCGAGCGTGCCCTGAGGATTTCATTTTACAGTAAAGGAAATCTAAACATTGTCAGTGTCAGACTGTGTTAGTGGTACATAGAAAAATTACCTGGACTATGCAAGTTTGAAACTCACTTAGGAAGCTTAATTAAGTTAAGGAAAGTAAAGCTGGACAAGATGATGTGGTTTACTGGACTGAAGCAGAACCAGATCCTTTGTGCAAGGTCTTATCTGGCTGAAAAGTCTTCAGTGAAGGAGAGTGTGCACCCTGGGCAGCTAGCCTCTGCCGGCGTCTCAATCCACCTATCGTTAGGAGTTTTCTATAGGCTGTCTATCTTCCAGGCAGCAAACCAGGCTGTAAGTAAACTCCACTTTAACAGCACCAACAGAATCTTTTATTGGTCTCTGAAGAGAGCTCATGAGAAAAGGACTTAAACAACTTATTATTTCTGTTGTTTTTCCCACTGTGTGCTATTTTGCTTTTTGTTCTTAAAAGGAAACTTCTCATATGTTGTTTCAAAGAACCAGTTGCAGTGGAATACTTGGCTTTAAACTATGGTATTTCTAGAACAGGCAGCTCAAAATCTTGTTGAAAGAAAAATAATTAAGTGAATACCTGGAAGCATAATTCTGTCATGCAAACCATATAAGGTTGCCAGGGCAGGCTGTACTGATGGAGGAGTGCAATGCTGAAAAAAAATTCAAGTCAAATGAGGTGAATTCTGTGGAAATCTGAATCTCTACTCAAAAATATTTTGCCTAAATAGGAAGAATATGATACCTACACTACTGGTCACCCAACCAAAATGGTGACAACAAGCATAGAACAAAATGGTAAGGGAAATGAGAGAGATTGTGAAAGCAGAAGACAAATATTAAGATGAGCCACAAAAAAACCCCCGATGTTTTCAGACATCATCAATGATGGAGCCATGAAGAAGCTAGTCAGAAAGTCTATAAGAGGACAAGCACTTCTTGGGAAACTTCCAAGCAGTGCACAGATCTGGTTCAAGATGTGGCAACTGAAGACTGGACCCACTTTATCCTAGTGACCATCTTTGTAGGAGAGAGAAAAATGAAAGAATCTGGCATGGGCAAGTGTTAAAAAAGGGGATGTGAATAAAAATAAAAGCATGTCTTGTAAGAAAATTACCAAGAATAGTGAAGAGAAGAAAAACAGTTGAAGGAGCTGTGAAGAATGTTTAATGAGATCATAGTGGTAATTCAGAGCATATAAGCACTCTTAAAATTAGGATTTCATAAAGACCAAACACATGCAGAAAAAGAACCCAAATGACAAAATAAAGATACTGGGTGTTAAAAAACACTCTTTAAAAAACACAAATAATTACAAATGGTAGTGAATTCTGATATGTATACAATCACAATATGATAAGCCAGGAAAGATTTCCAGAAACAATTTGTTAAATGAATATAAAAAAAGCTAATAAATCTTTTAAAACATATCTAAAGTAGAAAGTCTTCCAGAGTCAGTGAGGCCAGCAGAAGATCAAGTGTAAAGTGGAGCTGAAAAATTTTGCACAGAAAATAGCCATTGTGCTTTGAAGTGACTTCCATAACTAACTAGTGGAAATGGGACCTGTAGTTTTCCAGGAGTTCAGTCTCTATTTAAGTATAAACAAAATTGTTATTTTGGAAATTCAGAATCTCTGCCTTTACAGGTTACAATTACCTTATTTTGTCTACAAAATGTCATTATCTTTCAAGCTGATTATTTCAAAATGCAGCATCACAAGAATGTATATGAGCATAGGAGATAGACATCAAATATCTATAACTTTCTGGAAAGAAGTCAAGGTTATTTCAATAGGAATGATAACACTGAATTTAAGTTTGTTTTCAAAGTTTTCAACCTCCAAGATGTAAACAAGAAGATACATGTGCACATATAAGCACACACATGTCTCCTTATAGTTCCTTCTACTTAATTTGCAAGGAAAGCTAGTGGAAACTGCATTTGGATAAGGCGAATCAAAGGAGATGTTGTCTTGACATTTTATTTGCACATACATACTAGATTATTTATTCAATTAGTTATATAATGGCACATCTGCTTTTAATTTAGCTTTTTCTAAGCATCTAGTAAGTAATATCAGCAGTCCAAAAAACCATTATGGCTGTTTGGATAAGATTCAAGGGTCAATAAAAATAAAAATAGTAATAGAACTGCTTGGAAAAGACATGCAGCTAATTACGGTTCTACGAAGAAGACGACTGTAGAATAAGTACCTGCTACATTAGCACTCTCATTTCACATCTATCATGCAGGGTCCTTATGCAGCTGAGCAAGAGTACTTCAGACTAAATTGGTTGGCATTTATTGACAACGACCCTGCTTTAATACCAGCTCTCTCCCTATCACTACAGTAGTGATAAGCTTATCT
>KL276547.1:11915-29173 GCA_000699545.1 Podiceps cristatus | reverse complement strand
TGTCCTAGTGAACTGTTTTTATCTCAACCCATCAGTTCCTTGTCTCTCTCCAAGTCTCCTCCCAACCACACTGGGGAAGGGGGAGTGAGTGAGTAGCTGCATGGTATTGGGTTACCATTTGGGGTTAAATCACGACAAATTTGTTGCGATTTTGGTAGGGAAGAGGATATTAAGATAAATGTGGGGGAAAAAAGGTAAAGAAACGTGAAGGTGGAAGTAAAGAAAGAATATAAAGGCAGAGGCAAGAAACTCGCCGGGTCCATCAGCAGCACAGATGGCTCAGAGCAGCGGGACTTGGAGGGACCCCTGCTATCGCCTCACTTCCAGTGAGTTGAGTGTTGCCGGTTCACTAACCACCAACTTACACATCTCTAAGAACATCAGAGGAAATGCATCCTTCCATTTTCTCCTGTCTCTGCGCTCCCAGTACAAGGCGACTCTGGAGGGGTCTGCTCCTTGTGGGCCCAGTTGCTGTCCCTCCTTCTCCTCCCAGCCCTATGGCAGCAAGTAGCTGTAGGCTTTCCCTCATCCCGGGGCCCCCAGCTCCCTGCTGAGGGCTGGCACAAAGAGAATCATAGAGTCATTAAGGGTGGAAGGGACCTTTAAGATCATCAAGTCCAACCATCAGCCCAACACCGCCACCGTGTCTACTGGACCATGTCCCGAAGTGCCATGCCTGCACATTTTTTGAACACCTCCAGGGATGGTGACTCCACCACTTCCCCGGGCAGCCTGTTCCAGTGCTTGACCACTCTTTCAGTAAAGAAATGTTTCCTAATACCCAATCTAAACTTCCCCTGTCGCAACTTGAGGCCATTTCCTCTTGTCCTATCACTGGTTACATGGGAGAAGAAACCCACACCCACCTCACCACAACCTTTCTTCAGGTAGTTGTAGAGAGTGATAAGGTCTCTCCTCAAGAGGGAGGAGAGGGGAGGCTGCAGCTGCTCCTGTGAGCCTGCACCTCATACCACGGGACAGGTGCACCACCGTCCACTTCAACTTGAACCACCTTCAGTGTCTAGGACGTAATACTAACCGCAGTGCCCGCGTGCCACTTGGCAGGAGGACACCCCCAGGGAGAAACGTGGCTGCAAGCCCAGCCATCAGCTTTTGTTATTTGCTTAGTGTGGGGGCAACATTTTCTGGAAAATAATCGCTGTCCCCTTTCGCTAGCTGAGGTGTGACGGTTGCCCCAAAGCACGTGACAGGGGCAGAGCTGCCCAGAACAGCTGGCCCCGGCTCCTCACCGCAGCAGGGGCACACCAGGGGCACAAGGTGGGTGGCATCGGTGTGTCCCCATCACTGCCCGGGCAGCTGGTCTGCAAACCCGCTTCCCTTGGCTCCCTGTGCTGTGGGGGGGAGCACTTCCAGGGGAACCGGGTGCTAAAGCTGGACCAGCTAACCCAGTTACCCCACCCTGGGGAACTGCAGGTTTCATATCTGAGACCGCGTGCACACTTCAGGCTGGAAGGAGTAACCCTTCAACCAGGGGGCAACCCTTAACCAGGGCTACATGAAACAGGCATGGGGCTCCTTAATGGAACACATCTCCATGTGCTCACTGTGGTAATGAAAAGAACGGAAAAAGAAATTTCTTCATAAAGAAAGATGTGAGGAAAGGACTGCCCTTTTAAAACCCGCTCCTTATGCAATTTTCCATAGTAATATGAAACTTAAAATGTAAAGCCTGTTGCAATGATATCAATACAGAAAAAGCCAAGAGCTGAGTACACTGTGGCCCATCCCCATCCCCTTTTAGGTATGGATGGGCCATACCTAAAAGTGTTCCTTAATTGACATAGGTCTGAAATATGTAAATAGCTTGTTAAAAAAAAAATAAAATAAAATAAATCTGCAGATCCACATTTTTGTGCTGGGTTCTGCAAAGTCCTGCGCTGACATCAAGTGGTGACATATTTTTCATGCCGAGGGCAGCCAGACTTGTACTGCGTATGCGCGGGGCGATATTCTTTATCACTGGGAGGTAAAGGAAAGCAGGCAGGGGCTGGAGAGGGGTTGCAGCAGCATCCTTGCTGGCAGGTGCAAATAAATCTGCAGATCCACATTTTTGTGCTGGGTTCTGCAAAGTCCTGCGCTGACATCAAGTGGTGACATATTTTTCATGCCGAGGGCAGCCAGACTTGTACTGCGTATGCGCGGGGCGATATTCTTTATCACTGGGAGGTAAAGGAAAGCAGGCAGGGGCTGGAGAGGGGTTGCAGCAGCATCCTTGCTGGCAGGTGCTCCTGTGGGGATGGTCAGCCAGAGGAGTACGGAAAAGCAAAGCAGCCGCTGCCATGCAAGGCAAGGGGGCTGAGGTGAGCCTCCGTGGCAGCTCCTGGGCACCTGAGGTGCTGGCTGAGCCCCCAGCACCCACCAGATGTGACCACTGGCAACAGCCCCTCCACCCTCCCCCCCTTTCCCCAGCCAAGAAACCCCTGACTGGGACAGGTACAATGGGGTTTGGTGGCCTCAGGGGCCTGAGGAGAGCACAGAGAGCTCACTTACTAAAGAAAGGTTGACACATAGTTCTCCAAAGAGGATGGGAGGGTATATTAGTTAGTTCTGCAGAAATATCAAGGAGGGATGAATAAATATGTAGAAGGAAGTATATGCCTTATATATATAAGGTATATACCATATACCTTACGGTGATATGCCTGGGAATAAAATCAGGCTTAATATTAGAAGGCTTTTAACACCAAGTGAACTTCTGGAACAACATCCCTGTGGAGATTGTGCGGGAAAAACCTCCCACAATGCAATTTTAATGCGAAGGTTAATTATTTGCTGAAGGCACTAGGGTCCATGATGTGAGCTGCAGCATCAGCCCCAGGTTGGCAGGGATGCTGCTTCAGCCTCGCTCACCTGCTATGGTGCTCACTGAAGCTGGTTTTAAAATTGACAGTTGATGTAAAGTGAAGTTTTATTTGGGGATTTACCCATGAATGTTTGGATCAATTATATTTTGTTTAAAAAAGTGCATACTCAAATAATAGCTGGGAATTTATGACATGAAAACACAGAATGGTCTCTATGTTTGTAACTCAGATTAAAAACCCCCACTTTTCCTCTCACCAGTTGCTGCTCTGACTGTAGAAATGGTTTCCCACTCTTCCCAGGAGCCTGCCTGTGCTGGGAGCCAAAAGAACCCCCTGCAGCACCATTGCCGTTGCACACCGATGGGTTTATCCTTCCTCTCGTCCTGGGCCAGGCAGGAAGGATGCCCCGGCTGCTGGGTGTACGGCACAGCGGCCCCGGGAGCTGCTCCGGTCCGCTCCGTACCTACCTGGCCTTTCACACACTCTGTGAGTCTGCGCGCATCTGTGTCCGGGACCCTGAAGTCTGGAAGAGTTTCCCATGCTCTCCTGCACGGCTGGGCAGTGCAAACCTAACAGTCAAAAAGAAAAATGTCATATCTATTCAGATACATCCCTAGAGGTGAAACCCCACCTTTGGTTGCTCCAAAAGCTGATGGGATTTGACCAGTGCAGCTAAGCCTTGGCAACTGTTTTGTGGGGACAGCGTATGAAATAGCCACGCCATAAAATTGATCCCTGTGGTCATCATCCAGCTTGTGCTGTGATGTGGTACAAAGAAATGTTGATACTGTTCGTCTCTCCTCCTTCTGCGTCACAGTAAGTGAGGGGTGGGAGGCATACCCAAACCTTGGAGCAGCTCTAAGCAGAGCGGGCAGGCCTGCGGCCAGAGCACGGAGAGAAGGGGCCCTCCTGCACCACTAAGCCGTGTGTGTGTCGGGGGGGGGGAGGGAGGCTGTCGAGGGTTTTTTTTCATGTGTTGACATTTTGGCCAGGCTTTGCCCTTAGAGGTTTTGTTTTCTCATGAGCAGCTGGACTTTAAACTTCAACGTCTCTCATGTAGGCATTTCCCCCCAGAGCGGCAGGGGAGGGGGGGCAGCCATTAGGCTCAGAGGGTAGCAATGGCAAGGTGCTCTTGGACTATATTGTTTCTTCTCTCTGCCCTTTTCCTTCAGACAGAGCAGACAGGTATGGCCTTTGTTTTGTTGTGGCTTTAATTCTCATTTGTGCTACCGCTCCTCTAAACACAGCAGTAATTTGGTACCTTGTATCGTGTTTACTTTGTAGCACAGGGTGACACCACTGAAAACTAACTGTTTCTTATTTTCCTTACATTTCTGCTGTTTTTTTCATATAGCTAGGTAAAAACTGAGGTAGGTTACTAAGGCAATGTAATTTTGAAGTATCATTTACATCATTTACACCAGGGTAACATTTTGTCTTTTCTTATCACTCTTAAATAATACCCCAGATAGTAAAGAAAATACTGTTTTATATTTCTGATTGCTGCTGAAATAAAAATAAGTCTCATGAAAGAGGCTGAGACTCATGCTTGTTATAGCTTGAAGAAATTTCTGTTTCTGTATTAATCCTCCATGGTTCATTGAAACTAAGAAGGAGCTGGGCAAGGAAGAAAAAGATGGTGACTGCTTAAAAAGGTCAAAACGCCCCGGCAGCCGCAGCAGGGCACTGCCAGTTGTGCCAGATGCATCGCAACCGTTTTTCCGCTGGACGGCAGGAGCGCACACCGGGGTGGTGTTAGGCAACTTTTTAAAATGCAAAACACAAACATGAAGCCTTTTCTTTTTTCTTTTTTAATATCCCATGCAAGCCTGTTGCTTATCAGATATCCTCCAAAAGCATAACTACGCATTTGTATGCAGTTTCAGAATGATTTTGTCCTTGCTGTCACTTTTCCCAATTCTAATATTATTATTTCAACCTTTGTGCCCAGCAGTGGTGGGCCCCCAAACACTGCATAAAATACAAAAAAAAAAACCCAAACCTTTCCAAGTAGGGGAGAACTGACAAACGCATGCTGAGACACACAGCCTTAATGTCAAAGGCAACAGGCTACAGCACAGCACAAGCCGTCCGGCTGGCAGGCAGCTCTTATTGCGGGCATCATTGCAAAGTGGAGTTTTGAGATCTGATTGCTCTCATATCTTTGATCTCTCCCCTTCTTAACTCAAATGAAAAAGATCATGGTGCCTTCCACGTAAAGGGTGTTGTATGTTATAGCCCTCATAACTTTGAGCATTGCTGAGGGGTAGCTTTTATTAATTCTCCATAAGAAAGATTTCATCAAGAGCTCAGTCGTGCTATGGTTTTTCTTCTCAGCAAAAACATCCCAGTGAAGTCCGAGTGAAGGGTGTCAGTTTGGATCCATCATCATAAATTAATACAAATCATTTTCACTTCTACTGATGAGTCTGAAAGCCCCAAGCAGTCTTACAAAATAGCCTCTGTTTTTATGATAGTATTTCCCCCTTTCCCTGGCTGTGTCGCAGCAACATTGCTCTGTGTGTCTGGTGCAGGAAAAAATTGTATCAGGGAGGGCCTCAAATTCTCTCCAAAACAATAGGTTAGTGACTCCTCAGCCGAGTCAGGGCTAGGAAAGTAGGGCTCCTTCAGTGTGTAAGTTTGATGTGGCTGAAACCCGCAATCAGCCAAAAGTTTTCTCTGCATGATAAAAATTGGCTGCTTAAGAAGATCTTTTAAAAAAAGGGAAAAAATGGTGGAAATATATAAGGAAATGAATCTAAGTACTTATATTAGCATTTTGTCATACAACATTCCAGTGTTTATATCAGCTGATGATGCAAACAAAGTTATCAAGAGGCAGAGGCGTGCCAGTTCCCTACTTTTGGAGGAGGTCCTCCAAGGCAGCTTGGAAAGGGAATGCCTTGAAGAGAGATGCACGCAAGAAGAAGCAAGAGAAGTATTTGAAAATGATGAAATGCTCGTAAGTATTCTATTTTCTTGCATGCATAAAGTCCTCTACTATCAAATTCAGCCCCGCAGCCTGCGTCATTTGTTTGGGTTTCTCTCCACGTGAAATCTTTCCGCTTTGCAGCTCAGCAGGTAGAAAGCAGGTGTCCTCAGTGGCACCTATAGAAAGAGGCTCACTCGGTCAGTGGCTGCAAGTCCCCTCTTACAAGAGGCCCTCCTGACGCGTACAGCCGGATGCTGTGCTCTTCAACGGGAATCTGGCCGGAGATCGTGTTTGCAGGGAAAGCAGAGGAAACAGCCGTCGGGCTGCCCGCGGGTGGTCCTGGTGCTTTGGGGAAAGTTGATGTAGGGGAGGTACAGGGAGCGGGGAGAGGAGTCCCCTCGGGGAAAGCAGTGGCAGAGTCGGCTGCGTGTACCCAGGGAAAAGCAGGGCAGGCGAAGGTGGTCACCAGTGTTCGTGGCTCCACTCCCTGCTGTCCCCTCTGCCTCCAGCAGCACCTGCTGAGGGCCGAGCAGGGTGGGACGGGAGGGGACACGGTCACTTCCCAGGCTGCTGCACCCCAGAGAGACGATGGCCAGCCAGCTTTTCCAGGAAGCTGTATTGCTAAAGGATTCAGCTGTTCCTCTCTTGCCTGCAAAGTGTTTCTTTTCCTTTATAGCTTCTTAAGAAGTAATAAAATAAGCAGGATGCAAACCTCCTCCCATCTCTCGTCGTTCAAATTTTGCTGGCAGGGCAAAATTTGCAGTTGTGCAACTATGTAAACATTAAACTGTCGTATATATTCTCTCACATGGCATTTTTGTTTCACCAAAATATTTAAGGAAGATGATATTATTTGAGAAATAAAATCTAATCCCCTCCCCCCTTTTTTTTTCTTTTTCCAGAAAATGTTTTGGGATGCCTACTATGGTAAGCTGGCCTCTCAATTTCTCCTTCATAGGGGTGTCACACTGCAAACATCAGGATTCAGTCTGATGCTGGTTTTCTAAGAGTTTTTAGCAGTGTATCCACCAAGAAACACCCAGTCACAATTTATATGTCTCTAGTAAAGTGGGAGGAAAAGTGCTGATGTGAAAGGTTTAAAAAGGTAACAAAGAGGAAAAAACGTTTACGACTGCAAAGTGAATAAAAGCTGAAGGTGAGTAGATGTTACCATAGTAAATAGGCTATTTCTTTTCCTGAACTTAAGGCTGTTCTGAAACAACCTCGGACCCGAGAAAGTACCAGCAGCACAGCTTTACCAGCAAAACGTCCCAAATACAAACCTAGCACTTAAACCAGAGCAAAATAAATAGGTGCTAAAAGTTACCAAGTCTGCACACTCTGGATGCTGGCACTGCCTCATCCCTGTCGGGGCAAGAAATGAATCTGTAAAAGCAGAGGGGCTGATGTAGCTGGGTGCCTCCTGAACAAGTCGCCTGGGGCACCAGCTTAGGGTGACAATGCCTTATTCCCTCCTTTTCTGCATGCCTTGTCCTAAGATTTTCTCATTTGTTGTTGTGTTTTTTTTTTTTTTTTACTTAGCTTTTATTAATTTCTAATCTTAGTTCTTACACAGTGGATAAGGAGGTGGTGACACCAGCAGTTAGTCTTCATTTTCTGCAGAAGCCACTAAAACACTGAGTCCAGGGAACTGTTTCATAGAAGAATCCCGCCAGTGATATAACTGTTGTGAAGAACGATGCCAAATATCTGGCCTTTGCTATGTGCTTCATTACTTCCATGAGGGTGGGATTGACTTCTCCTAATTTCAGTCATTGGATGTTTGTACTAAGCATGTCATGCAGGCTCCCTCTGTAGTCTATGGAGAAGGGCAACCAGTTGAGAGTGGTCCATCCAAACAGGCTTAGCCACAATCAGGACACATAACTGGCTTCGGCCTCAGGGGTGGCGTCCTGGCTGTAATTAAGAGCAGTAATGTCCTGTCCTCTTCCTACAGAACAGCAGTGTGCATTTCCTACTTTGTGATCTCTTGCCTAACATTTTGAGGAATCACAGAATGTTTTGGGTTGGAAAGGACCCTTAGAGATCATCTAGTCCAAGCCCCCTGCAGTGAGCAGGAACTGTTGCCATGCATCTCCATGGCTTTTTACCTTCTCACTAAACAAACCCATTTTTTCATCCTGACTTCCAAAATCTTATTTCCTAGACCTATGGTATGCATCTCGCTTTCCCTCCATATTCCGGGGTACAGTGGGCAAATCTGCACTGTGAATAAAAGAGGGCTGGGGAGAAAGGGTGAGCACCTGCTCGGCCTAACTGCTGGCTCACCCTTCGGCTCCATTTTGTACTGCTCCGCTTTGGTCTTTTCAAGTCAAAGCTGATGGAGCGGCATCTTGCTGTAGTGTGGATGTACACTGCCAGGGCACATGGCCTGAGGTCACACTTGTCCCTGACTTTCTTTTATTAACAGCCTAAACTTTTAGCTATTGATAACCCCTCTTTAAACATAATTTCCCAAACAGTTTTGTGCATGCCTTATAGTAGTCTGTGCTTTCCTAGCTCACTTAGTGACAATGTCATCTGAAACATTTCTATTCTATGACGTTCACTGATTCCCCACTAGGTCCTTTATCCTATAATACAATTAGATTTAATTGGTTTGGATTATTTGATCTTGAAAAATGCATGTTGGTTGTTACTTACCACCTTCTTATTTTGCTGGATGCTTACAAACAGTTACTCCAATAGCTTTCCAGTAACAGAAATCGTGCTGTTTTCTCTGTAATTCCTTGAATCTTCTCTTTCCTCCTTTAATGAAGTTAGGTGCTAGGCTTACGTTTTTTCCATTCTTACAGAACCTCACTTGACCCCAGAAATTCTTTGAGACTTCCTTACCTATATTTGAGCATGCATTTCAGAGGCTTGAAACCATCTAACTTGCTTAAGGCTGTAGGGTAGGCCTTCCCTAGTTCCTGCTGCTGGAGGTCCTCACTCTTCAACTCTACCCACTCAAGCTGTGCCAATGAGCTCCCCCTAAACCCACCCAAAAACCCTCCTGGGAGACCTAAATTGTGCCAGGATATAATGGTGGTAGCTGAGTGCAGGCGGGCTGAAGGTGTTAACTACTTTAAGTCAGCATTTTAGTACAGCTGACACTCAGATACACGTGCCCATAGCTTGAGCAGATGGTGGTTGGTGGCTTTTTCCCAGTACCAGGCAGAGTTTTCACCTTTGCATCCCTGACATTGATTACAGCAGCCCACTGACTGAAGTAAACCTCTCCTATGAAGTTTTAAATTTTAGAAAGGTTGGAGAGCATGTCCCAGGACAGGTTTTTCTCGCTTGCTCCCTGATCACTTCTGTCTGCAATAAGCAGTTATTTGGACAACATTTCCAAACTGTTTTGGAGTCTTTCCAGTGGGCAGCTTAAAGGGAAATTGGCAGCTCTGCCTGGTGCTTCCCCTGCAGTGAGGCAGCCTTCAGTTTCAGCGTTTGGTTCATCAGAAAGACTAAACTTGCTAGTGCCTGAGCTGCTGTATGATAATAATACAGGTGAGTGAAAGCCAGAGTTCCTCCTAGTTTGATGATGCTTGCTGAATAACTTTGATGCCAGGTTTTTTTTATCCATATATGTATATAATAATTTTTTTAATCCGTATGCATATCAACCTAACCTGGGAGACCTAAACCACCAGTCTCATATTACGTTCGTAACGAGTGCATCAACTCGATGCTTTTCCCTGGAGCAGAGCACCCATCCTCCAGAAGTGGGCTCTGCCACTGGGCACCTCCCAGCATCCCTGCCAGGGGCCGCGGGAGCACCTCTGGAAGCAGAGACTCGGGCTAAAATGGCTCATAGAATCACAGAATGGTCAGGGTCGGAAGGGACCTTGAAGATCATCTAGTTGGGCAGGGACACCTCCCACTAGACCAGGTTGCTCAGAGCCCCATCCTCCTGAGGAACAGTGAGACTGAGGAGCCCCTGAGACTCCTGAGGAGCAGTTTGGTGAGACGTAGCCCGTTTCCTTCTGAACCCTCTCACAACACTATTCCAAGCAGCTCGCATGCCGGGAAGGGGGCTGTGTAATTTGGGTCAGCAGTGGTGGTAACTTGTCCCTCTCCTGTGGCATTTCTTCAGGTGGCAGGAGATGCTCGTCGAGCCCCTGCCAGCACAACGGTGTGTGCGAGGACAGCATTCGCGGCTACACCTGCACCTGTGCCGAGGGCTACGAGGGAGAGAACTGTGCTTTTGGTAAGGCATCACCCCCTCTTCTGAGAAGCCCTATCTCCTGTCGTAGGAGTGACCCAGGAAACCATACGCAGCTCTCCCATTATGACCAGTTATCGTACTTTAGGCAGAGCGGGGGTGATGTGTGCCACCTGTCTCCTGAAACATTATGGTATCCCAAGGTTACGCTGTCTGCCTCCTCCCACAGAGACTCCCTTCTCTGGGGTGCAGCAAAAGGGCTGGAGCAAACCCCCTCAGGGGTGGGCTCCAAAGGCAGGCCTGCCTGCTGCCGCCAGTGCTCCCCGGCTGCTTGTCCTGCCGCGGTCCCGGGTGGCATGTGGCCTGAAGAAGCAGGGCTGCGGTGCCAGGGTGGCCCCCCACCACCCCCGTGCCTCCAAGGCCACATGCACCCACAGAAGAGTCCCTCAGGACAGACGGACTCCAGAAAACACACTGTTTTCGGTGGAAGCGTGAAAGGTGTAAAGCAAAACACTTTCTGGCACATAAAACACCTGGGCTGGATCCTACATTTTTACATCTGCCAGTTTCTACTGCCCAGCCCTCACCATCAGTTTTTCTGCCAGCTTGGAGGTCTGCTGGGGCGGGAGATGCCATGACTGCCGCAAGGCAGGGTCACTTTTGGTATAAGGGGCGTGACAGGACAGAGACGGAACTGCTTCTTGGAGAGCACAGGCGACAGAGCTTGGACCAGTGCTAGGAAATGGATCTGCTCAGTGTGACCCTTAGAAAGCAACCTTACGTGGGGTTTTTTGCTACTTCTCCATCTAAGAGATAGATCCATCATCAAATGGCTGTCCCTCCTGTTACTTTGTGCTGAAGTTTCCATAGCTGAGCAAACAAAGTTGACTGAGCATATTTCAAAGGTGATTAATACTCCTTTTTTTTTTTTCCTTATCTTTGGCAGCTGTTAATTTTAATTTTCTTAGCACAAGCATAAGAAATAAGAGCTATGCATTTATTCTTGCTGAAAAGCAGAAAGCATTAGCCTTTTTCTTCCTCAATCAATACCTGCCTTCTTAACATGTGCAACAGTTGCCCCTGGTGCAGATACTTAGTGTTTCATTTAAGGGAGCAGAAAGAAAATCCATGGCATCCTTCCATGGCTTCCCAAGGAAGGCCTAGTTTACTTTTGGCTACTAACTCTCCCCAAAACTCAAGAGGTGCAGACACTCTAGTGCAGGGAGGAGCTGAGTGAGCACGGTCTGCAAGGAGTCTGTGGAAGCTGCAGAGATTCAGCTGTCTCCAGTTTCTGCTTAACAAGGGGAAAAACAATCGGGTGGGAAATACTACCAAGCCAGGGTCCCTGCCCACGTCCACGTAAAGTGAGGAAACACAAAATGCTTAGCAGAGGACTCAAACGATGCAAGAAAACTCTAGCCAATGCTTTTTGTCTGCTTGTTCTGTTTAGCTAAAAATGAATGTCGCCACCAAGCAAAGGAAGGATGTCACCACTTCTGCTACCCGGGAAGTAATTCCTACCGTTGTTCCTGCGCCGATGGCTATGAGCTCGGGAAGGATGAAAAACAGTGCATCGCATTAGGTAGGTGTGAGCATGGTAGCGCAGGGGGCACGTGCTCAGTGCTGGGGTGGGCAGGCCACCATCTGATAATCCAGATGCGATCAGCCTGCTTGGAGACTAAAGTGATGAGATTACTGACCTTCCAAACTGGGCAGAAAAAGGAGGACTCTAGGGCCCACCACAAAGATGACAGAGCAGTGGCAAAAGAAGCAATATCTGATCTGAGCAGTTAAACATGGGGCTGCAGAGAGGACTTGCATCATTCTACATATCACTCGTTGGGCCAGGTTTTCCACTCCTGCGCTCGGTAAAGAGTAACGCCACTGAAGAGCTTGTCTGTTTGGGAAGGAGGTTCAACTGAGTCTGATCAAATGAATGGCAACATTTGATGGCATGTTAATTACTTTGACGTAGTAGCCCTTTTCATTTTTTCAATCTCAGTCTCATTCAGTCTCATCCCCTTATAAACTAGTTCTACTAAAAACGCGGCAGTATACTTAGGCCCTTGTCTCTGTCAGCAAGTAGGGCAGCCAAAAAGGAGTTGAGCTGTAGAGCCACGCTTTGGTGATGAAGTCTTGATGTCCACACTCAATGCACATCTCAGGTGGGCTTCAGATTAGCTCTAGTTTGGTCCTGGGGGCTAAGCACCCATTTAGCTATGAGAGTACCTCATGTGTGCTCCTGGAGGGTGTCTTCTGGTTTAGCTTCACCTGAACCAAATTCAGCGTGTGTGACCCAAGACCATGCCACGGGGTGAACAAAAGTGTGATAAACGCAGGTAACTGGGGGATTCACTTGGAAAGCACGCTTGCTGCCTGAGCCAGAACAAAGGCATGCGCATCCCTAGAGTGACACCTTTGACAAGGAAAACACAGATCCAAAACCTTGTCCACATCGGGCCACAGCTGTCGGGTATTTGGTGTGATTCAGACACAGGATACAAAGATGAGGAAGCAAGCTGCGGCGATGGTTGCCCAGAGAGGAAGCCTCGTGTCATTAGTTACAGACAGTGAAATGTGGCCACCACCTGCCTAACGCAATGACCCAAAGCGTCCGGTGCCTTTGCTAAGCTACAAGACTACAGCTGCCAAGCACATTATTCCCATTTTCGCAGTTGAGAATTATCCTTCTCCTTGGTGCAAAAACAAAACCCCAGAGTCGAGGCAGAAGCAGTAAGATAGTAGTTGTCTTGAAATGATACAGCATAAGGTTATGATTTTTTTTTTTTTTTAATTCATTTGCTAGATCAATGTGCATGTGGCAGACTTCAAGACAGTGATAATCTGTTAAGCAAAACCACGAAGCAACGTGATGAGCACTTTCCTTGGCAGGTATTTCTAGCAATTCATGAAACCCATCACTCAACCTCATGTGGACAGCACTAGCTATCACCTTTTTGCATTTTCTTAGGTCCTGCTGCTCACCTCAGAAGGGAAGGGCTTCTGTGGAGGAGTGCTGCTAAGAAGTAACTTTGTGTTGACTACAGCAGAGTGCACCCTTCTGCACAGCCATTTTGAAATCAGGGTTGGTTCTGGTAGGTGATCACACACATTTTCTCTTGTTACACATTTTAACCTTGACAAAAGGGTTTGTTTTGTTTTTTAAAAAGCTTACTAAAATTTTTGCTGCATAAAAATAAAGGAAACAAATCTGCTGCCCTCTCATTTAAGCATCTCAGTTACAGTTTTTGACCTAGAACTCATTCCTAGTTTACCTTTACTGCAGCTGTTTCAAGGAGCGCCTTTAGTTTCTCTATGGCGCATATTTCTCAGCGTGACAAGGCAGCTGTACGTCGGTTTGCATGCAGTTTTCAGGTCTCTGGTAAATTACCCCTAAAAGCAGTGAAATGTCATTGCTTCACAGGACCTAACGGAACAAATGGAACTGAGAAGACAATGCAAGTTAAAGAGAAATACATACACATCCGGTACGATGAGGACACTGGTGAGAACAACATTGCATTACTACAACTCCAAGAGCATGTTGAGTGCAACAACCACCAGCTTCCTGTATGCATCCCTGAAAGAGATTTTGCAGAGCACATTTTAATTCCAAAACTGGCTGGGCTAACGGAACAAATGGAACTGAGAAGACAATGCAAGTTAAAGAGAAATACATACACATCCGGTACGATGAGGACACTGGTGAGAACAACATTGCATTACTACAACTCCAAGAGCATGTTGAGTGCAACAACCACCAGCTTCCTGTATGCATCCCTGAAAGAGATTTTGCAGAGCACATTTTAATTCCAAAACTGGCTGGTACAGTCAGTGGCTGGAGAACGGAAGGTGATGAACTTCAAGGCGAGGAGTTGCAGGTTTCATACCTTCCGGCTGAGGACTGCAAGCAAATACTCAACATAAGCCTCACAAACAGGCAGTTTTGTGGACACCTCCAGGAGGCCGTTGACAAACAACTGGCGGGAGGAAGCTTTTTAGCTACTGAGTATAAGGGCACTTGGTTTCTGACTGGTATCCTGGGATCTTGGCCACTAGAAGATGCTGACCAGAAAACTTTTCTATTCACTAACACTGCGAGGTATATGATATGGTTTAAACAAAAAATGAAGTAAGACACAAACACAACCAACCCTCCAGCACCAACCCCCTATCAGTCACTGCAAGGAAACATTTGGATGCAGCCAGTACAACCATTGGACTCTCTTACCACCATCTGCAGCAATGGAAGTTGCAATAATGATGGGTACATTACTCCAGCTCACGCAGAAAAGCCCCCTTGTCTTTCCTTCTTCTGTTGACACAGTACCCTGACAGTCATGACACAGTAAACCTGCTTATTTTACTAAAAACTGTCTGAACTTCAAGTTTCCTGAACTGTTTGTCCTAGAACTCAAAAAGCGTTGATGCTTTTCTGAACTTTTAAGTGTTGCTAGAAGGAAATGAGTCTTTTTAATTCCTTACCCTGAGGTTTGATTCAGCGAATTCATACTCTTATTTCTGCATCCACACAAGTAAAACTTAAGACCAGGGAAACTCCTTTAAATGTCTATATTGATGTAGGACTTGACATACTCATCACACTGAAAAATGCTTCCCCTCATACATACTACCCGTGTTTTCCCTTATGAATCATGTCTACATCAGTTAGTGGCTAAAATAAAATCCAACTCTCAAAGAGTGGAAAAAAACCCCAATTTTATTTTCTTTAAAAATAATTAACCCCCCCCCCCCCAAACTACCATCCCATTACTATAGGCAAAGTTACGTTGTACCACCCCCAAATAAACCCCGCAAGGTAGTAATGCTTAAAATAATGGATCCAGTGTCAGTGTTTTCCTCAGAAGCAGAATAAAACAGAGTATGGATAAGTTACTTAGATAAGCTTTTGCTCATCATAACAAAAGGGAAACTAAATATTACTAGATTTTTTTAAAAAAACCCCCACACCACTCTGTGGGCACCTACAGAGAAAAATCCCACTTTTACTTGAACCTGTAAGTATCACTGACACAGTAAAGCTTTTGGTGTCAAGCTCTTCTCTGGTTTTTAGAGAAGGCTTAAAGACAGTATTTAATACCAGCAAGATTATTGAAGGTAATTAAAAACAAACAAACAAAAAACCAACAAAAACCCCAAAAACCACAGCATGAAAGAAAGCATCATTTCCACTCCAAAGAATGGATTAACACAGGTAACAAAGGATGATACTTCTCTCTGAAGGATAAATGCAGAAATAGTTAACACAATGTACTTTATAAAAGCTTTTAAGTACTTTGAAAGGAATATGGAATGATTTGCTTTATTTCCTCGTTAAATACTTTGAATGATCTAGAAAGCCTGCGGAAACTATCACTGAAAAGTTAGCATTTCATTCCAATGCACTTTGTAACACTGGCAGTCTTGGTCATTCTGGGAAAGGAGCCACAAACAGTTCCTGGTATTCCAGTCCTGGACACGAACCAGGTCATCTACAACGTTCTCAGGGTGATGAGGAGCAGCTCCACTGGGCAAGCTGAGTATCTGAAAAGTACTTGCACGGGTAAGACGCAATACTCAACACACTGTTGACAGCGGAGGAAACGGGTTCTGTTTACTGACCACGAGCTTTTGATGCTGGTGAGATATATAGCCTTTAATGTGACCCTGGCAGATGGAGAAAAAGACAGCATTAGTACTGGAAGCTGGTAACACGACGCCTGTAGCTTCAGCTGACATCGAGCAAAGCTACGTGTGCATACCCAATCACCACCGCGCTACTGTACTTCGTATCTATAAGGATCCAATTTATGTAAGTGGGCCAACTCATGCAGCCGGCAGAAAGTGGGGAGCAGGACCGTGTTTGCGTACTCGCGCCTGCTGCCACGGCCCCTGCTGGGCTGCTGACATTTCCTTGCAGGGACAGAGCTCTACAGAAGTGCTCCTAAATTTACTCTTGCTTGCTTTAAAATTAGGACTTTAATTAATCACTGTTCCAAACCTAATAAACTCAATGACAAAGTACTTCCTTTTCAGGCATGTAGTTTTGTAACACTGAAAGAAATCTTCCAGCCACCTAATCCCAATTCTGTTACTCCAAACCAATCTGTTTTAAAACCAGAGAAATGGTTCATTTTCTTGCTGACACTGCAATGCTGCTCCAAAACCTCCAATTTATTAGAAATATCTTTATTTCAAACCTTTATCTATTAATGAGTAGTTGAGATCCATTTACAGTAAAGACAAAATGTGAAACAAACCCAGAGAATCACAGAACAGTTTGGGTTGGAAGGGACCTTTAAAGGTCATCTAGTCCAACCCCCCTGCTATAAGAAATCTGGTTTTAATTTTTTCTAGTGTTAGAATGGTAAGAGTCTCCTACTTCAAATGCAGAAGAACAGATCCCTTTTGGTCCCAGTTACAATTTTTGTATTTTAAAAATCAGTATTTATGCATATATAGAAATGTCAGTACTGAATTTGTAAAGTAAAATTCAACTTCAATTTTAACTGATTCCTGCAAAAGAGGCAGGAACTAGAACAACTTCTCAGGGCAAATGGAAACATTTCACTTTGGACACAAGTCAATCAACTATTTTACGCAAGAAAACCTGGGATTACTGCTATGGTTTTTTGTAATAAACTTTTATACTCTACCCAGTATTTTATACTGTCTGAAGTCTGGAAGGACCAAACAACAAGTGGCCAGCACATACCATATATATAAGGTTAGCTAAAATGCATTGGACTTCATCAATATCAACATCGTCTACTTGCATGAATTTCAGGGCAAACAGAAACGCATCTAGAGATAGTTGATGCGTTTTGAGTAATAAATATCTGAAAGAAACAACAGAGAAAAAAATGTGTTATTGAGAAACAATCACTTTAAAATTCTGGTCCTTAGAAAAACAGCCTTGCTACAATAAATTCATTTTAACAGGAATTCAGCACTCTCTGAGAGAATTAAGGTGCATACACAGTTCTATCTCAGTCCTAGATGAAACCATGTTAAAACTGTTTTTGCAAAAATGTAGGTTTTGTCATGCTTACACTTTCTTAAAAAGATTCCTGTACGTGATGATTTTCAGCTTCTCAAGGATAAGAAAGATGCCACATCGAATAAAAAATTCATTTTAACAGGAATTCAGCACTCTCTGAGAGAATTAAGGTGCATACACAGTTCTATCTCAGTCCTAGATGAAACCATGTTAAAACTGTTTTTGCAAAAATGTAGGTTTTGTCATGCTTACACTTTCTTAAAAAGATTCCTGTACGTGATGATTTTCAGCTTCTCAAGGATAAGAAAGATGCCACATCGAATAAAGAAGGTC
>KL276547.1:0-11899 GCA_000699545.1 Podiceps cristatus | reverse complement strand
CAGCAGGAGAAGATTGCCTTCACTACAAGGATGAAGAAATGAAAATGTGACTTTTCTCCCAAACAAGAAAAGAAATTGTCTGACTTGGTAGGAATATCCCTCCCCTGTCTTCCTCAATCATCCCAAATAAATGCCTTTTACTTAATACTTTTTGAACTAACTCACAACGCAGTAAAATTATCACCATACCTCACAGCCTTTGTTACTTCAGCAAACTGCATAAGGTCATACTTTTTTAAGAGCTGAACTGTTGGCATATGGCCCTGAAAAATAAATGGATTCCAAGTTTTTGAGGATAAAATGAAATGCATTTAAAATGTAATCTAGCAAGCTATGAAGACATTGGCTACAGAAACAGACAAAGTTTAACCCCAGGGTTGGTTTTGGGTGGTTTTGGTTTGTTTTTTTTTCTACAGAACAAGAGGTAAATATAAGTATTTGTAAGACAGTCTCTTTGCCTCAGACAAACAACTTGTAGCTCAACTCACAATAACTACCTATTTATCATGGTTTAGGGAATCTTAGTATTTCTTAATGTTGGGGAACAGTTAAACTTGTAAAATTAAGATCCTGTGACATGAGACATAGGCAGATCCAAATTTTATGTCATGGCTGTATGATCTAATCTGCAAACAGAAGAATGTGGGAATCCAAAGCATTGCTAATAATACAAGCAGTGCTTCAGCACTGTCAAGTGCTAGCTCAGTCTGCACCAGATTTTTTCTTCACCATGCCTCTGTGCAGAACTAAAAATGTCCTCTCAAAAACCAAATCAAACAAAAAAAAAAAGGGAGAGAAAATTGAAATGTAAAGAAACAAAATTAATTCTCATTGCTAGACCAGCAATTGCTGAACCACCTACACTATCAAGAAGAAACTTTGGGGTTTTTCCCTCTGCACAGCAGAGATCAGATTGCACATTGACTTGGGTCAGATTTTAAATTTAGTTACCATCATGCTATGCTGTTAGTAACTCCTTTCCTGGTTGGAGGATTAGCTGAGAGCAGAACTCAGCTGCATGGTTACTGAGAGCTGCTAGGAATAAAATAAACCATCCAAGCTATTTCAGTACAGTTTAAGGTTAGTGTTAATGTTTGGGCTCTGATTAAAAAAGGTAACTGTAAAAATAATGACCTTTATCTAGTTCCTTTAGTGCCTCTTGTACAGTAGAGCTGCTCCAGAAAAGCCACAGGAATTCTAGGCACTAATGGACCCACCAGTCTAAGGCACCCAGTCAAGACCAGGACAAAGTTTTAAGGAAGTTGTTAGTTTTCTTTTATCAACTCTACCATTGATTGATCTGAATAGAACCAGTAAGAAATTCAATAAATAAAACATGAAAAACAGAAGCCAATTATCATACCCACTATGCTTCCCCTTTACCCACTTGACACTGCAAGGGACTGGGAAGGGAGCACTGAATGGAAAAGGGAGGATGGTCATCAACAGGTTGGGGCAAAGATGGAAAATGGAAACTCACAGAAGCAACTGATAACAACATTCTCCGTGGGCAACTTTGATAATAAGGCCAAGAATAGGAAACTCTAAAATCTAGCTCTTGTTCCCTCAGTTACACTGAAATAATTGTTAGCATAACCCCATGAACTCAGGGATACACAAATGCCAGCACAAGCACATGGGAAAGGAGAGGAATAAGAAGCAGAGATTCTCTTAATTCTTTTAATAGAAAGATGAAATCATAGATGATCAAATAGTAACCAGTCTTCACTGATTTATTCAAAATCAAAATGCTCTGCTTCATGACCCCTCTGACATGCCTCGAATGGGCAAATGTACAAGGTGCAAACAGAAAACCCAAAGATAGAAATTCTTTTTGTCCTGTGGCAACCCCCCCTCAACAGTCTTCAGCCATCTGTTTGCACATCCTCCTTCCCTCCAACCGGTGAAAGAAACAGAGTTGTACAAGTGAATCACACATTCCCTGGCCTGTCTGCGCAGTTGATCACCAGACAGGTACAACTAAGTTACACTCTTCAGTGCTTCTCCAAAGAGCTCAAAGTTACCTTTGTTACAGAAGTAACCTCAGGTTGCACCTTTAGGAGGGCTGAGAAGAAGGCAGGGGGAAAGGAGGGTGGGGGGGGTTTGTTTGGTTCCCCCCCCCAACCCCCTTCTCCTTTCCTGTGTTGCTATAAATGACAGTTCAACATTTTTGTGCTCACACAACAAAGTGTGTGAGGACATATGCTGGCTCTTACGGGGGTGAGACACAGATAGCCTCTGAATTCCAATAAGGGAAAAACAAGAACCATATCGAGCATTAGTTTGGTTATCTGCACCCCCCCCCCTCAATTATTTACAAGAGTAACATCTACTCACCAACAACATTTTTACTGGCAGCAGGTAGATCAAAATCATTCTTTTGTTCTTCTGGCTTGAGCGGTGACAGTGCTCAAAGGCAAATGACAGATACTCTTCAGCTGCAGACACAAATAAAAGTGTTAGTAATATGAATCAACAACAAAAATGGATTAAAACAGTAACCCAAATTCTGTGCTCAATGTCCATCTCTAGCTTGAACACATGATATTTAAAATTATCTAAAAAAATTAATCACACCAATCAAAATACATTAAGAACAATGCTGTAAGAATTACTGGAGATTCACATGAAAGAAAAATAAGTCCTCCTTCAGGAAGTCAAAGAAAACTTGTCAAGGTCTAGATGTCAGAGGTAAGAGTTACAGGCAATATTGGAATTTTCAGCTCATTTCAGCAATATTACTGTGCTACTGTTACAGGAGGAGAGAAGCTCAAGAAGCGCTGATGAAACAGAATGCTCTTTTCTAAATTCACAGATTAGGTCCTTCAGGGGATGTAAGCTCCACGTGATACACGAATCTGCTGAGCTGCAAAAATGTGCTCATGAGAGCATACAGCATGACAGCATGAAAATCTCCAATCAGTTTTCACTGAGAGAGAAAAATGACAAGCCGTCAGGCAGAAGACACTGTTTAGAGTAACAAAACCAGCTCCAGAATAGATTTTGCTCAGGGGCTTAGGCCAGCAATTGAAGTTGTACACCTCAGCTCTAGAAGCATATCTGTTAGTGAATAAGAAATCTCAGAAATGTGTTTTCTACATCTTCCAAAATCAACGCCCTCAATTACACAGTGCAGTTTGGTGAAGATTTCCTACATGGCATACAGCAACTTGAAGAAGACAAGATTGTGGCAAAGCCTCCTTTGTGAAACCTTTTACAGCCCTATTCTTTTGGGTGCTCATACATTTTATTATGCATATGACTACAGAGAACTTCACTGACACAAGTAATTTAAAACTGGACATATACCACAATTGCAAGCGTCATGTAATCTCATCTGCGATCTGACACAGCCTGTGGGCCTTGGATCTTTCAGCATGACAATTTCTTTGATCAATGCAAACGCAACCGCACCTTCTACACACATTTTGAGTCACACACGCATGACATCAGCCAGATTTGACACCAAGCAGCAAGACTTTAAGTGAGACTTTAAATCACAGTACCTTGCTTGAAGTCACTATCAAACATGGCTTTGCGTCCAACATAGTATCTGTATGTAACTCGCTGTGCCATACTATATTCATCCTTCAGATTTGAGCTGTCAATTGCTCTAATTAAAGGCTTACATAGGTGGAGCTTGTTGATCTGTTCAAAAGATATTGCCTATTATTGAGAGTGTAAATACACAGTATCACATTAAAAAAGGGTGGGTTTGACTTAAAATATGAAATATAAAACACAGCTTACCAGAATTAAACTTTACCTTAAAATAAATTTTAAACAGCTGATTCACGAGAAACAACATGCCCCACTTTTTTGAATCTTCAATGCCTGCTCGACTGCCACAAGAAAAAAAGAAAAAAATCTACTAGTACTGAACACTAAGAAAATAATGACTTTGTCCTTATGGTAAATCCCCTCCATAAATTTTTAGGGTAAAAATAGGTGTCTGAAAATAAAAGTCAAGGCCAAACTTCTTGTCTTACACCATACCAGCACTGTCAGAACATGTGTTCCCATCTTAAATTTTAAACAGCTGCTACATTTCACCTCAACGGAACGAAAAGATGTCATGCAAAATATCATTCATCTGCATCAGGGTCCTCACTCCAGTCTGCAGATAACACATACACTAGCACAGCAGTTGCATATAATATTCAAGGTGAAAGTAAGATGGAAAAAAAGCGTTTTCTGCATTTCAGAAGTGTTAAAAATGCTAAAACTGGAAACCAAAGCATCACCTCTTTTCCATCTCATCATGATGAAGCAAACTTCTCAACTGAACAGGGCCAAAAACGTTAATGATCTTTCCTGAGAGACAAGGACAACCAGTTCCTCCCAACAACATCTGCTAGGAAGGTTAAACCTAAAGGGAGGCCTCTCAAGCTGTAGTTAATAGTCAAGAGAGAGCAGAGTACAAACTAGGGGAAATGAACCTCAGAAGTGTTTGTTCTTACCCAGATATGGTCTTAGTAAGTGGAAAAATCTTATGTAAAGTTCATTAAGTTCTTAACGATTTCATACTGCAAGGTCTGTAGAGGATCTTTCACTTACGTGTCACTGGCACAGACTCGAAAACAGCTCATCAGCAGTTCTGCTGCTTTTTCCAACATGTCGCCAACTTTGCTCTTCCCTTTCTTCACTAGCTGTTGATCTGCCTACCATTACACAGCAAGAAACAATATGCAATTCTGCATCCTGGTTTGCTGGGTGTAAACAGTTTAGTTCATTAATACAGCATTTTACAAAGTATTATAGCAATAGATTTGTTATGCCTGCTGTCGCCTGAATCTAGAAGGTAGTCAAGCTCACAGAATAAAAGAAAACACTTTGAGAGGCTCCTGACCATGTACCACACCTAATGCACAGGATGACAGTCCTTTGAAAACAGCACTGACTGCTATTACCTTTAGCGGTAGTATTACTGTTAGTGGTAAGCTTACTCACACTACTTTTAGTGGTAAGCTTACTTACACTACTTTTAGTGGTAAGCTTAATGCAGCTCTCAGAAACCCAAATTCAGGATCATCTAATAGCTGAATTGGAATACTAACACTTCAAAACTCAAGTTTTCTAAGACCAAGAGTCTGGCAAAAAAAAAAAAAAAAAGTCTTTTGAACAAAAGCAAACCAACCTGATTCCCCAGTTACGGAGTTTGAGTTTTAGAATTTATAATTAAGCTTCTCTCCACAGCCACGGAGGCTAGATTTTATTTCTAAACCATAGTCAACATTTTCTAGTAGCAACACACACTGCTAGGACCTGGGATTTTCAGAAGAAACGGAAAACATATGTTACAGTGGCAAGAGAAAAAAAATTAGTTGCCAACACATGGGAAAGATTCATGCACTGATTAATGCAGAATTTAAACAACTAAGAAGAGTAGGGGGGAAAAACAGTGAGCAGATATTTACTATGTGCTTTTTAAAAAGCTTTATTATAATGCTTGCGTTCTCACTAGCTGAAATGTAAGGAAAAGAAATGGAAATGCTTCAGAGTCTTCTCTGTGTATACATCCTTTGAATATACTAAGGTTAGAATGCAGAGTTCAAACACCTCCAGTGTGGCTGATCCCTTTCCCCTCTCTCCTGCATCTCAAATGTACAAATTTGCCTCATCCAGGCTGAGAATCGAGACTTGTCACAAAGTAGGCATACACACACAAAATATTCTCTATGCAAGCATGTGTTGTTTTGTGGGTGGGTGGGCACAAGAAAGCTTTGAGGGGACAAACGCTGAAAATACTGCATGCTGTCAAACTCTAACCTAACTTGAAGTCTAGCTTCACCTCTTCAGGTAAAGTGACTAGGAACAAGATGACCCTGCCACTTACCTTGACCTAGCAGTTCTCCTTAGATCCCTACACAAGCTACTTCAATGCACTAGCCTGAAAAAATAATGCAATTTTTTGATTCTCCTTGTCAGCAGCTGTATGGGCTCAGCAAGGGCTCTGAAGAGCATCTAAAGCAGGACACACAGCTGGAAGAGGGAAAAGGAGGCAGAAACTTCCCTTTCCAGATGTGGTGAGCAGTTAGAGGTTAGCTCAGTTATCTGGCATATCTCCACCCTTACAAAGACTCCACCAAATCCCAAGGATAACACATGGAAATAGTGAGTTGCGTCACCATGCTACTCTATACAGACAGTACTTAATCACTTCATATGCTCTAAGCAACCATTGTGAGTTGCACGCGGGTCCTCAGAACCTCTATAGTGCAAGCTGCAAACAGGAGGTGGGTAGGCTGAGAAACCTAGTTTTTCAATAGGACTGAGTAAGTTTGGTGTGTCAACAAAATCCTAAACAATGAGTTAAACAGTACTGAGCAAAATCAGGCTATGCAATAAAGTCTAAAATATTTTCACCATGAAAAATCCTCACAGATAAAAGTAATCAAGCTGTTGATCAGATCTACTTACATTATTAGCAAAAATTCGAAGATCAAGAGCTACAGCATACATAATAGGTAAAGCCCTGGAAAAGTAAAACATAATATACCTAGTATGTGCAAATCATGCAATAAGACAGATATGACAAACAAGCCTTTTTTTTTTTTTTTTTTTTTTTTGCTAGTTGGTCATAAAACCAGAAAAGTATATAGTAATCTTTAAATGAAGAAGGATGCACTTTTTAAAAGGAAAGGCCTTCAAGATCTCAGCGTTTCAGAAATGCTACAGTGAGAAAAGAATTAATTCAGCAACATTTTTTATGGTGGCTTTAATAAAATACTATCTCACTTGAACAAATTCTTTGTGTGTTTACTTATGGAGCAATCTACATAATTAAGCTTAGATGTTTAGTTTTCACATTTCCAGATCTAAAAACTCAAACACGCAGCAAAACCAATTAGGCTTCATTTAAGTATTGCTGGGGATAAATAAAAACTTTAAGCATAATTCTAGTTTGGCTACTATGGTATAATATATATCTATTCTATATAATATATAGCATAAGCTAGTGAAAGATGAGAGTTGAGTTTCTAGTAGCTCTCTATGATGTACTCACCAGTTTTCCTCCTTATGTGCCTGAAATGCTCGCAGGAAAGATGTATTGCATTTAGGAGAATTTAAAACGCTATCAAATGAAGCACAGATATAAAACCCAGCAGTTGTATGGTACCGCATATTACTACATGAAAGGCAGAAGCCAACAAAGCAGCCAATAGATAAGGAGTCAGGATGCAGAGACCTCGCAGAGGGGAAAAACGCAAGGACAGCCACACACTCCTTGGTGCAGCAGTAGCCGTGAAAAACACTGGTCACTTAAAGAGAGCAGCTTGCTTTATCAGTATCTTCCCCTTCAGCCAAGTACAAACTGGGATGTGTATTAATGATTTGAGGGTCTCCTATACGCTGTGAGAAATGAATTTTCTGTTTTAGAGCCAAGTGACTGATTCCTTCTTAGCCCTACACAAAGCTGAAATAAGAGTGTATCTGGATTTCCTTGCTTAAGAGCCTAAATAGCTGAAGTATATTTGGAAGCAGACCACATCCTATTATATTTTAAAAGGGGTAAAGATAACTTATTCTACAAGAAGACATATAATCTGAAAACAAAATACAAGATATATGGAAAAGGATATTGGACAATAACTGTCTGGCATTTGTATGCTTCTATAAAGTCATGGTTTCCAACAGCATAAGTACACCTGTCAAAGAAAAAGTTCATTAGTGCATCAGAAAAATATTTGTCTTACCTGTGTGATGTTCTTTTTGCCTTTTAACAAGCACAGAACTTTACAATTTATTTAAGAGACACAGAAATATGATGAGAAATGTTACTAACAAAATGGCACAAGTGTTTTAACATAGCACTAAGCCTGATAATTGTAGAAAACCGATCTGAGAGATGAACGGGGATTTGTTTATAGAATATGTACAGTATCAACTGTAATATGTTAATGCTTATTCAAACTATCACCAAGACTAGCATAGATTAAAAAAGAAATCCAAGACTCTTGAAAGCGAACAAAATACCATGTTAATGCAGAATTTCTTAAAAGCCCCACATAATTACCTAGGTCCTAAATCTGTCTTAATAGTACTTTTATGACTGAAATTCCCTTTTAAAAATATTTCCTTCCCTTACTTATTTCAGTCTAACTTCTTGTGTAGCTAGGAAAAGCAGAGCAACAGAAACAGCGAGCACCAAAACCAGAACTCTGTCAATAACTACAAGCAAATGACTGCCAGGTACATAAAGCAAACTTCATGCGGAGAAGAAAGAGGTGGTCTTTATTTCCTGCAGTTCTAGCATTATTTATAAGAGTAATAAATAACAAGTTTTCAGATGTAAGCCCTTAAAAAAAACTAAGTAAACTTAAGGATACGCTTCCCCATCCCTGCTGGATGCTTCACAACTGACTTTACATTCCTGGTCCATCTTTACCTTAAGTGGGCTGCAAACATTTCATCATATGGTGGCTCCAAAACTTGTTGACACTTCTCCTCTGGAGATGGAAGCTAAGTATAAAACAAATCAATGAAACATTAAAGGAACATCCAATGCACCAGAAATAAAAAATTATACAGGTATTTGTCACAGCAGTTTTACGTGCACATGCCTTTGCTAGCTATCAGAACCTTAAGTTATATCACATCCAGTGATATAACAAAGTGAACACAAAAGCCATCCAGGAAAAAAATAAAAACATGTAATACCCTGTCCTGTTTCAGCCAGGACGGAGCTAGTTTTGTCTTCAGCAGCTCCTGTGTTTTGGATTTAGTATGTGAAACATGGTGATACTGCACTGTTTGTTGCTGACGAATGATCAAGGACATCTTGCAGTTTCCCAGGTTTTGCTGATGTGCAGATGCAAAAACCTGGGAGAGGTATGGCCAGAATAGCTGATCAAAATTGGCCAAAGAGAGTATCCGTACCATACACGGAACGTGAGGGATGGTCGGCCTTTGCTCCCCCCACACCCCTCCCCCCTTCTGTTCTGGTTCCTTGTTCGTTTGTGTTCTACTTATATTCTCATCTTGCAGTTTCCCAGGTTTTGCTGATGTGCAGATGCAAAAACCTGGGAGAGGTATGGCCAGAATAGCTGATCAAAATTGGCCAAAGAGAGTATCCGTACCATACACGGAACGTGAGGGATGGTCGGCCTTTGCTCCCCCCACACCCCTCCCCCCTTCTGTTCTGGTTCCTTGTTCGTTTGTGTTCTACTTATATTCTCTTCTTGTTACCTTATTTTCATTTTTCTTTTTTGTTCATTTGGGCCTGTTTGTTCATTCAGCTGTTTGTTCCCTCGCTCGCTCTCTCTGGAACTCGCTGTTCTGGGGTGGCTGCGGGGGAATATCCCTGCTGCCTGGCTGCTGCTCAGGACGGGCTGTGTATCGGTCCCCAGGTGGTGAGAAATTGTGCATCATTCATTTTATATATTCTATTATCCTTATATATTCTTCTTTATTAATATATGTTTATCTTTGCTGTCCTGGTGAACTGTTTTTATCTCAACCCATGAGTTCTCACTTTCTTCTCCCCACCACACTGGGGAGGAGGGGGAGTGAGCGAGAGGCTTCGTGGTGTTCAGTTACCATTTGGGGTTAAACCACAACATATCCTTGTGAAAAGAAAGGGGAAACAAACCTACAAGGGGCTCCTGCATTGGCCTGTTAGACAGATTTCTGAGGTTTATCCCCAACGGAAAGGAAAGCATATGGAGAGCTAGGAAAACTGAATGCAAAACAAAACCAGATTCTCACCTGTAGCCTTGGGTTTGCAACATGTGGATGTTTAAATGATACCAATTCTGCACAGAATTGTCCATCTCTGCTGTCGATGGCTTCTTGCACCTACCAAAAAAACCCAGCCACATTACAGAATAAAATCCAGATGCAGCTATACAATACATTTACATGACTACAGAAGCCGCCTTCTTGTTACCATTGTTCACTTGCATCAATACTTTCCCAAATAAAAGTTTTTAAAGGTTTAAGATGAATGAATCAATATTGTACTTTCAATAGATGTCTTTTCCAAAAAGTTATCAGGGAGAAGATGGGGCAAACACTATTACGTTTTTTAACTTATTTGTAGGCTATGAGCATCCCCAAATAACTTACATGGGTTTATAAAACAGCAGCTGTGAACCAGATTTGGTTATGCTTTTTAAAATTCCAGATGGACTTACGGGCATCAAATATATATGTAAAGGCATAAACAATCTTTGAGTACTATTGTTTGTGAGGCTGCAGATGGAATTTGCATGTTATGAATATACTCGTAAATATATTTTATATGAATTTAACATTTAATAATAAAAAGTACTTCTAAAACATGAAAACAGCTCTCCTTTACTAGAAAAAAAAAACAAAAACAAAACACCAACCCACCAATCTCTAAAAGAGTTTAAGCAGTTGATTTTCCTTCTTTCACTGCTTCCCTTGCTATTTTAGTCTATGATTTTTCCCATTTGATACAGGCTTTCCATACAGCAAAAACATTTTTTTTTTCCCTATCAGAACACAAAAACATCACAAATAAAACACAAGCAGCAGGAACTCTTAAGAAGTAATATTTAAAACTACTTCTACAACTGAAGAAATTTCCAGCTTGATGTCACAATAAGCTGCTCAGACAGACTATTTTTATATGAGGAGTTGTCTTTAGCAGGAAGCAGAATTAATTCTCCCACAGAATATGATATTTACAGTCTTGAGAGGTTTCAAAAGTATTCTATACAAATGCTAAACTAGTATCAGACATTGTCTTTGGAATGATTGATATGCATTTAATCTACCCGTCTCAAGTTTTAAGCATTACACATCCTGCTATCTGTCAGTTCCTTACCCATTGCTTTGAATCTCTGTCCTTACCTAGTGAATGTCCATTCCACCAGTAAAGTGTCTATGTTTGACACAGAGCAAAATGTTGGGTTTCTTTTTGGTTTTGTTTTGTTGGTTTTTTTATAAGAGATAAGGTACTGGTGAGAGATGTGCATAAACTTAAAAAAATGCAAACAGTTTAAATGCGGCACAGACATAGTGTATATGATATGGAGGGTGAAGACACAGAATCACAAGGACTGTTAACTGGAGGAAATACTGACTTTTCAGAGCAGATCACTGTCCTGAGAGATCTCAGCCACTCCATTTTTGAGACTACAATCAAACAGTTACTCTCCTTTTGTGCCCTTCACTCAATTAACTTGACTAAAGTGAACAAGATGATAACAGTGATGAACATATCATGGTTCAGGAAGAAGCAGTAAGAGTGGTCATGCTAAAAACTTGACACTGAAAGCTCAGTCCAGCTGGTATCCTTATGAACCTGTTCCTATCCCTCCACCCTGTGCCGTACACACCGTGTCTCTGCACTTCTGTACTTCTTAAATCCCTGTACTTCTTAAATCCCTGAGCTGCATTTGTTACATGCGATTCCACCGCATTAGTTCTTATGGAGAAATTATTTCACCAGATCGGTAACCATCACACTTTTCAGAAACTCCAGGTATACATCCTTGGCATACAACTGGTATACTTGCTACAGGCTTCAGAAGCGTATTTCTTTACCACACCACGCGTTCTAGGCTGATTTATTGCTTAAACAAGGTGACATATTCACAGCAAAGAAAAATACATCATGGGAGGCTGCGATTCAGAGGAATTCCTTACGGGCCCCCAAATTTAAAAAAAAAAAAAAAAAAAAAAAAGAGAGTGCTTACTTGCTGCAAGTACTGATTTATGGTGATGTGCGCCATTGAAGCGCAAGCAGAAGAGGCAGGAGTCCCCGATAACCCGCGGCTGTATCACATCCTGCAACACGAACAGGAGTTTCGGAGACCAGCGAGGCGGCGGCTTCTCGCCCCGGCCCCCTCTTGGCGCTGAGGACACCCGGGATGACCGTCTCAAGCCCCTCGCCGGCGGGCAGCTGCTGCCGGCCCACGGGCGCGGG